>JAAAQI020196992.1:26823-39004 GCA_011800005.2 Stichodactyla mertensii
TGCGGGGCTGTGTTTTACATCACCCCCCCAAAACTTTTTGTTGTTTTCTTTTTTTTGCAAATATTATGTTTGGCCCCCCCCCCCCCCCCCCCCAGCCCAACTGAAATGAGTATCCAATATTTATCTTATGTTGATAAACTACACATGCAAAAAAAATGAATGAACAATTTGGACGAAACTGTTTGCATGTCACGCTAGCTGATATTATCTATTGGTTTTTATAGTCTAATAAAGAACATATCCATAGATTTTGGTATTTAGATCAAACAGTGTTTGCCGAGACGCACTCTTGTGGCTCAGACGCAGTTCTAGCCCGAAGGCGTCAGGGGAGAGACTGGCCGGCCCCGATACCATATTCGACCAACCCTTTGCTCTAATTGTGAAACAGAAAATAACCTAGTCTATCTGGTGCTGATTGTTTTAGCGTGTGTTGTTCTATTCGATATTATTTGAAAGGCGATAGACCAATGGTCAAATTGTGTGTTTCCAAGACAGGTTCATATTTTCTTATCAGAGTACATCACTGCCGACCCGATAGCCTCGATGTCGTGTATTATCACAAGCTAAAACACTGTACCGTAGATCTGACTTGCTGAACCAGAAAAGCTATTGCGCAGATCGATTTGAAATCTTAAAATGACCAAGGGGCTGTTGATTTAAATAACAAAAGAAATCTTTCCGCGAGGAAGAGCTCATCGACCATATTATCATTAACCCAACGAGGTATGGGCAAGTTTGAACGTACAAAAACGAAATGATGATACTAAAAGCAAATGCTAAGAATAAAGGATAGTGTAGGAACTGGTTTTGACAGCCATACAGTTCTATCTTTTCTTTGCAAAACTTACAAACTCATCAAAATTTTAATATAAAAATAAAAGTTCTAAAACTCTGAGTTCAAATTAGCTAATTTCGATCTGTTGATTCTAAGTACTTGATCATCATCATCATCATTTGCATTTCGAACACTTTCGAATTCGTTCCCAGTCCCTTCCTCGTTTTGAAAATGGTTAGTATGTAAATGTTTTGGGATTCTAGTCTTATCAGTCAGCTCGAGCTATTGCTCAGTTGAATTCGCTGAGATAATATGCTTTTTCTCTGTGCAGGCTAGTGAATATTTTTCATAGTTTGTACACATGGGGAGCCGAAGCTGTATGTTCGCGTTTCCAAACTGGACGTTAAAATATTTCAATCTGGACCCGCTGACAGAAAGAGGGGTAAGGTACAATTTACACTTAAAAAAAAATGGAATTGACCTTCATGCATATTTTCATATCAGCAGGAATTCGAATTAAGATTTTTGATGATTCTCGCTAAGTACAAAAATTTAGAACTAACATTCGTCATCGAAAAACAAACTAAAGCGCTTCATACTAAAAATAATCAGGTATACAATGAATTTTGATTATTCCATGAGGAAATACATCCCGAGAAACACAAAATCCAAGTCCACATTATCAAGAAAGGCCATTAGATCGAGTCAAATGATTGATAAAATATGTAATAGTCTATTGCTGGAATCAGGGAGCTGAAATGTATGGTTGAGAAAACGCATTATGCATGGGTTTCTTCTCAAAGAACCACCACCATCAGATGTTTTCAGAGTCTAAAAACTCTTTAAATTCACAGTCGCAAACAAATAGAGTCTTGAAATTCCTTTTTTGTTTTTAGTAAATTGGAAGACCAACTGCGATTTTGCGACGATTAATTTTGAATTGAATAAAGATAAAATAAAAAATCTCAATAGAAGCCATTTAAAAACTAGTATTATCTGACTTATTTGGCATCACCGTGTTTTAGATATCCAAGCTTTAAATAGAAAATATGCCCAGATGATAAAATGTTCTAGACAAATCCCTGTTGTTCTCAATCGATAAGATCCCCCCACCCCCACCCACAATTTTTAGCATTGGTTTTGAAAGACAAAGGCTATTAAATTTCTCCAGCATTAAAATTGCTTCAGGCTGTGTCATTTGAGCGCGTTTTGTGTACTTGAATAGACATGTTTTAGCACGTTGACTGAAAGGGAAATTCACTGAACACATTCATTTTTGCACTTTGAAAACACCATCTCAATTTTTTATTCTTTACGGTTGATAGTTTCAGTGTAGACATGCGTACATTCAGAGAATAATCCAGTTATTTTGTAGCTGCTATTTCCTTGGGAAAAAAAGACTCGCTAATTACCCGATTCATTTTCCCAATATACTTCTCCTCCGAAAACATCCTTCTACATTATTCCTCTGTAACTGAAAAATTACACAAAGATTCGCTTGAAATTTAATTCAGTTTTGAAATAACTAAGAATCTAGGGAAAAATTGAAACTAGGGAAAACTGTACTGGATTGAAACACCATTAGGTTGCGACATTTGCCAATAAATTTTCGATACCAGCTGATTGGGTCCCCGAGTTTTTGCCTTTTGCGGCTGAGACAGACATTTGAATTATTTAAGTCATAAAGGATCACTTTCGCAAATCAAGTCCTCAAGTCATTTGATCTAAAATGTCTGATCGCTTAAATCTGAAATTTCATATCGCTTTGAATGGGGTTTTAAAATTAATGCTTGAATACATTTTTTTCCCCTTTCTATATGGATGCTCGTTTTAGAAACACTGAATTCATGATAAATTAAACTCACTGATGTTACATGCAGAAGAATGGATCTTGTTTACGGAGGACAAAAGGCTTAGAATGTCAAATTTAAAAGCTTAATTTTCGGCACGTTTTTGATAAATTTCGGAAAGGTGTTAGCTGTTTTGCTTCTTGCTTTTTCGTTTTGCTCTCCATTGGTCAACCGCAAACACGATTATGACGTAATGTATCAAACACAATTCACGAGCGAGAAATTCGCAATTTGATTCGGTGAGTCTGGTCCATAGAAAGTTAATTTATGGGGAATTCTTATCTAACTCTCTCGTCAGTCTGGTGAAAACGCTGTGAATACAGAAGAAGGTTGTGTAAATAAAGCTTCGGCAAATCAACTCGATGAAAAAGAAAACAGAAAAGGGTCTCTTCCTATGAGCTACGACTGTCAGAAAGAAATGGCAAATGAATCAACAAAACGACGATTTTCATCTCTACTTACAGTAATTTGTCGAACAGCAAAGAGGTCGGCCAACAAAGTTGCGAGAATTAGGAAAACCAAGCCCGTTGTTGAGGAACCGAGAAAGACATCTGTCAGAAATGATAGTCCTACATTGCAGCCAAATAATGGATATGAAAATGCAGCGATAGATCAAGGTATTCATCCATTTATTTATTCAATGCACTCAATGTATTCGAAGCATTAAGAAGTTTGCATCAGAATGTTACTATCTTTAAATAGAAAATAGTTTTTTAGTGCCTTTTTTCCTTTGAAAATCCAGTAGAGCAAAGATTCAACGAGACATACGAGCTTCTACACCTGATCGGGCGAGGTGGGTTCGCAATGGTCTACTCTGGAGTGAGGGTCAGGGACTCCAAGCCGGTAAGCAAATTAAGAAGAAGGCAAACCAAACGATAAGCCTTAGTGCTTGTTTTGTTCACGTTTCTTCAACTTTGCTCTTTCAATATACATACATTAGAGTCAAGTATATGCCGACATCAAAACTAACACGGGGTGCCTTGCCTTAGACAGGTGGTTTGGCTCACACACAACGACTTCACAAACCTATTGATTTTTGAGACGCTAAAAATGAAAAGCCTTGAGGGAATTTCCTATGTTGTAGTTTTGGCGTTTTAAGTTAGTGGATTAGTGCAACTTTACTTTATTTCCAACGTGATGAGACAGGAAAAAAGCGTCAAAAATCATGTTTAATAAATTTGGCCCATCGAAGTCACCTTGACCGTAAAAAATCTCCATAACCAGGGCGGAAAATAAACAAAATAAACAATACAAACCTTTGGTTCGCAACATTGAATAATTGAATGCAAGAGAAAAATACAGCAAATAAGAAAGAAAGAGACAAAGAGGAAAAATAAAAACAAGGCCTTGGAAAATATTGAAATTGAAGGAAATTACATCCGGTTTAAAAAACACTTGTCATAGGAATCAATGATCCAGTGGTTCTTTTTTTGGATTTTATTACATTACCTTTACCATGGTAACCGGACTAAGGACATTAGAGTTTAATTTTCGGGCCGGATAAAGCATCCTTCAAATCAAGAGCCTTGATAATTTTTCCGGTTAAAATGAATAAAATACAAGGAAAACACATTCTAAGGACTCTGAAGCCTCTTATGCATAATTGATTCACTTCAAAGACGTTTTTGACACGGCAGCCGCAAGCAATTTGTCACGAAAGAAGGAAATAGAGAAAAATAAGAAAGAAAATGTCTAAAACAGTGTTAGGAATGGAATTAAGCGACGAATTTAAAACATCATTCTTATTTTGAGGGCTTAGTGATTTAATTTTTTCGCATCTGGACGTTTTATTATTTTTACTGCTGTTGTCATTACTTTAATATTGCACTCAATTACAAAAATATAATAAAAAATTATATTGGCAGGCTAGGAAGAAAAGCCATTAAAGTTAATTCATTGTCAAACGGTTAAAGAAATTCCTCCATGAGAACGAAGAGGCTATGGGGGTATGTTCGTGTTAAGGTACTTTTTATTTTATTTTAATTTCTTTTTCTGCCCTAATCTCAATCTCGGATTTAGGAGGACTTTCAGTGAATTCTAAGCCTTCGCAGCTGTCTGTTTTTATCTCAAAGCTTGCTGTTTCAAGCAGGAAACGATATCTAATTTTCTTGAGCTCCTCAGTCGACAGTGTACAGGTACAAACATACATTGAGTTCGAGTTCGCGTGCCTTTCTCTGAGTTTTCTTCTTTTTAAATATTTACAGCTGACTAGCAATGCACCTTTCCGGAGTTTCCCACAATTCTTTAGGATTTAAGCGTGCTAGGGAGGTCAGAGGAACGAAGACATTGAAAAGTTATCGTTAGTTTTGGGAAAATACGCCTACTATGTTTAAACGTTTCATTTAATTAGATATCCTATTTGGTAAATCCATTTGCATTTTTCTTTCGCATTTTACCCACATTTGACAGTCTCCTTCATATACTTTGCCCCTAACCAGACCCTGAATAGACCTCGCTTGCACACGCTAAATCAAAGAGGGTTATGGGTAATTTCGGGAAGGTGCACAGACATTTCCCGAAGTCACTTCGTTGTCCACGAAACAATGGTTTCAATTCGAGGCTGGGCTTGATTGTTTTCACACATTTACTGTAGCGTATTAAGTCCAACCTCGTTTTGGAACCATTGTTTTGCGATCAATGAAGCGAATTCGAGAAATTTCTATCGGACACCATCATATGGCAAGCACTATAGAGAACATTTGTAACCGACGTTTATCAATCTATTAAGTATACTGGCGATTTGAATTAAACACGAACGATGTTTTTAATTTAATCCGAAATACTTTGAACGATTTTACTTTTCAAAGCGAAAGATCATGCATTTCATTATCATCTGATTTAGAAAGAAATGAAATCAATATTTTCTTTTCATTAACTCTTTGTACGCCGTATTTTCATTTTTGAAATTAAAAAAAACATTGTTTTGGAAAGCTAAAACTAAATCCCAGAAACGAATTAATTTAAAGGCTATATATATACAAAATACGTATTTTTTGATGAATTATGTTACTTTATAAAGCTAAGAAATTAAGTAACATATTTGCGATAAAATCGATGCTATTTTTCTTTTCTGAGAAATTTAACTTGGATGTATTCCTTAATATGGAAATATTTATTGAATTTTTATTGAAGATTTAGCCGGGTATATCTTTTCTTTTTCTATTTTGTCTCATATAAAACTCCCATATGGATAGCCCCATCTTAAAGCAATAAGATCAAGTAAATTATTCAAATTTCATGTTTTTTACACAATAGCCCACTTTCGATATATGGTTGGGTGCAGTGATCGCACACAATAATATCTGAGTCGAGGCTCTGGGGGAACAAAAGAATAATTACGATCATTTCGATGTTATTACGATTAGTTTAAGTATGTTTTTTGCTTCTTGAGCATGTTATGTCGCTTGAAGAAACATAACATACTCGATCTTACGATTATTTCATTGTTATTCCTCGGAATCTCGATTCCGTTCTTATTGTGTGTAATCACTCAACCATATATCGAAAGTGGGCTATTGTTTACGCAATTTTGCGGCACTGAAGTGGTTTCTATTCGCGAAGTTAAGCTGCCCTCCCTCCTCCCCTTCGGCGACGTTTCTGTCTTACACCTTTACTGCTCATTGCTTCCGGAAATCACGTTCCCCATATCTTAACTACCTAGCTATCCGAGACAATGAGTGGTCGGTTTTCCAGTGAGAATGGTTACTGTTCGACGTTTTTCCCGGCTTTTTTTGTCCTTGTTCGTGGTTGTCATCAGTACATCTGGATGACTAGCACCGGCCATTCTCATTTAGCAGATGGGTGCATAAAATGAAAACGCATCAGTAAGAAATCTACGAGATGAGAAAAATTCCATCAGCAAAACATCATTTTCTAACGAAAGAAAAATTTTGCTTGAATAATTTATCAAAGTTTGAAGACTATAAGTCTAAATGTTACGTACTAGTATAGTGGCTAACATGTTTGGTGCAGCCGTGAAAGGGGAACTATGGAACTCCAAAGGGCATTTTCCCGTCATTAGGGGGTGTACACACGTAGTATATATTTACGAGCGAAAGGGGCACAATAGTAGTGCGAAAGGATATTTTTCCTGTCTTTCAAATGAAGGGGCAAGGGGGAGGGGCCGTAACATCCTCTCCCAAATTCCGCTACTGTGTTCCTTTCATTTGAAACTTCTAGCAGGATATTGTACAAACTCGACAATTTAAATTTATCAGCCAGCATCAGCCAGTCACTTGGTTATATCTCATCATGACTGATACATATACTAATCTTTTTAAGGTTGCAATCAAAGTGATCCCGAAAAGCAATGTATATTCTTTCGAAGAAGTAAGTAACATCATTGAACTAGAAGGTTTTGTAGTGATAAGACAAAGAAACATATCTATGTCAACAAAACTTTGATAACGGGAAATCTGAAATGGTTGATCTGAGACCGATAGGAATTGCAAGTAACATCATGAATACTGATTCATGAATTAAGGCGATAAGTGAAAAGAAAGTATGCCGCGGCCTTTGAGCAAAGATTTTAACTCGACAATCGTATAGAGGGCGATTGAGACCAAATTTGATCTGCTACAGCGATTTTGTCCGCTGGGGTTTAGTTTCTAGGCAACGCATGTCGCCATTAACGCAGTTTCGCGCCCCCTAGTGATAGCACTTCATACACCTTACAGAATTGGCGACACCAATAAAACCTACAAAATTTTGTTTAATGCAGATTGATGGCGTGTCAGTTCCGATGGAGGTATATCTTCAGCGTTACCTGGACCACCCTAACATTATCAAACTCTATGACTACTTTGAATACCATCAAGCTTATGTG
Source organism: Stichodactyla mertensii (assembly GCA_011800005.2). Taxonomy (NCBI): domain Eukaryota; kingdom Metazoa; phylum Cnidaria; class Anthozoa; order Actiniaria; family Stichodactylidae; genus Stichodactyla; species Stichodactyla mertensii. The sequence goes on from JAAAQI020196992.1 coordinate 34,274, forward strand.
CTTATCCTTGAGAGACCAACACATTATAGGGACCTATTTGACTTTATAACAGAGCATAAGAGATTAAACGAGCAGAACGCGAGGGATATATTCAGCCAGGTAATGATTACCTTCTTTTGAGCAAAATTAGATTCTACCTATCATACTTTGACTGGAATAAGACGATAGAGGATCCTTAGCTGCATAGTGCGAAGTCATTCCTATTAGGTATTGTATGTATTTTGGGGTCTGAGGCAAAGATATTTGGTTCTAGTGGAGGGTGCAGCAGCACCTCAAAAACTGGAAGATCCTATGATGTTTATAAATTTCGACTAACACTTCAATTAGGAAACTAATGCCCACGTTTAAAATGAACGTTTGGATAATCGCTCCAAGGTTCTAGCTGAACGGAAATAAACTGTCTAACCAATCATGTTGTGATTTTTTATAGCCGGCCCTATGTTCAGTCACTTTTTCTACCTGAAAACAATCGAAAATTTAATCCAATGTATTTTGAGTCCTATAGAAAAGTCCAAAACTATCAAAGAGTGTGAAATTTTATTTGTGAATTTTCTAAAATCCATGCGAGAAGTGATTTTGAAAACAAAGAGTGGGGATCGGAGGTATTGACCAACAATGTTTTGTGCAGCTAGTCGTTCGCTCAGCTGGTATAGCTTACTAAACTGATAAGATCCAAGTAAAACCCAATAGACCTTATTCGCTTGGGCGTAATGTTTTCCCAATTCAGACCTCTTGGGAATACGATTCTTTGTTTGAAGTTTATCCATATTAATGTATCTTCTCAAGCGTTACCATGAAACAAAGGAAAAAGTCCCAAAGGAATGACACGTGACCTTTATTGGGAAAACAAATACGCCCAAGCGAATAAGGTCTATTGTATTGACCAAGTGTGATAAAACAAGTATTTGCTGACATGGAGAACAGAGCGAAATTGCTGCGACGCTGCTAGCAGAGGTCTTCTGTTCTTTCTCTTTTTGTTTTGTCTTTTTGCTGTAGTGGCTTTTGTTTTTGTTGTTATCGCTCGTTCAAAAGGTACCTATGGCCGGAGTCGGCTTTTTTCCATTTGAGCATGCGCCGACCGTCGTCACGTGATATATGCCTTGATTTGCTTGGTAACATTCAAATAAGTTGTCCACCATTTTAGATTTTACGTGGACAGATGATATCCATTACACTTACATTATGTGTCCGTAATGTTTGCAGGCTTATATTTGTCAAAGAGCTCTGTTCTCTTTTTCTTTTTTTTTTCTTTTTTTTCTTTTTTCTTTTTTAATGTGTGGGATTCTCCGCCATGCATATGTTTTTAGGCGACAACTCGGCGCATACTCAAACGGAAAAAAAGCTTGTCCAGGCAAAGGTACCTTTCGTAACGATCGAGAACAACCAACAACCAAAACAAGAGCCTGTTACCGCGAAAAAAAAAAAAGAAAGAAAGAAAGAAAGAAAAGAATTAAACAAAACAAAACAAAACAAAGCAAAGCAAAAGAAAAGGAAGGAAAAAGAAAGAAATGAAAGGGAAAGAACGAAAAGGACCTATGCTAGCAGGGTAAATTGTTGCCTAGCTAAGTGAAATATTGATGAAATACAATATCGATGTGTGTCTAGCTAATGTTTTAATAGCGTGTTTATATCTTGCTAAAATAAGGTGGTCAGTGCTGCAATGTACTGTGAATCTAAAGGAATCTTCCATCGAGACATCAAAGACGAGAATATTCTCCTAGACACAAAGACAGGACAAGTAAAGCTGTTTGACTTTGGGTCAGGAACCCTTCTGGAGAATACGTTGTATACAGATTATGAAGGTATAGTCCATGGTATATAAAACGGGTACTATTTCTCAGAATATGATCATACTTACTCGGCCGATCACTGATCAGCATTTCTGTGCTTTATATTCTATAGTGTAACTAAAAGTGTCAAGCGGTAAGGGCTTTTTAAGCACATGGAAATTTTGGGGCAAAGAAACGAAGTACTAGCAATGGTTTCTATAACTAATCAGTATTCTCTTTGTTTAATTGCCTCATTATTATGCACTATATAGAGTGACTAATTATAGAAACTTGCGCAATCTTTTCAACACGAGCTTTTATATAAAGTAAACAACAAAATGAAAAATGCACCTTCGAAATTAAATGTCAAGATTTACCACTTTCATTCTGTTCCTTGTCACCTCCTTCCGTTTTTGGCTTCTTTGATGTTTCTGTTTCACATGGTGCAAGTGCTGCTGCTTGAGTTGCCAAAACGGCCTCCAAATCCACTACTTTCGACTGCACGCCTCCAATGCGAAGGGCCCTTTCAACGCGACTAGTACTATGACCTTTAACAAAAACGTTGCGTGACAAGAAAAGAAAACATTCCAAAAACGGAATGCCGCAAAAATTAAAACTGCTTTGTAAAAGTTCCTCGTGAGTATGATTATATTCTACGGCCCGTTCCATATACCGCTCTACCCATGTGCCGAAACTAATTGATGAATAAGTACGGTAAAAGAGCGGCGTCTAGAGTGTAATCCCGCAGTTTCAATTTGTCACGGCAAACAAATTAGGTTCCACAGGATTTGCCGCATTCTGCGACACTGGAGCGGCAGCTGATTCATACGGTACTCGTCTCATGTGCCGAACCAAATGCATATGTACAATTTTCCCATAATTCTCTCCGATATTCCTTTGAGCATGCCTACAGCATTCTGATACCCTTAATTCAAGAAAGACTTTCAGAAACAAGTCTTAACTACCTTGGATGTGGATAACACAACGTACGTCTTACGGTCATGCCTTGGAAAAGAGCCATCAGATGATGACCTCGATGAGATGTGGAGGCGCCTTGACTCTAAATATGGGGATCCTGCCGACGTCATTATAGACGGCATCCGCCAGAATGACCCGAGAAGGAGAGAAGAAAAAATTCATCGATTTCGTAACCATGCTAGAGGACGGATATCGCGACCTGAAACGACTCAGTCTAGAGGCAGAAATCACAACGACCAGTTCCGTCAGCATCATTGAACGAAAACTCCCCGCAGAGATAAGAAGACAGTGGTCTCGCGTCGTCAGCGCAGACACAAGCACAGTTAAACAAAGCGAACAAGTTTTCAAGCCTATTGCAATTTCTTCTGGGTCAGAAAAGTGCCATCGAGTACGACACCGCTTCTCTTCGAAACTACGGCTCCGCCTCTACCGCACCAAATACGATGACCGCGCATCACACTAAGAGAAAGGAGAGCGATGACAGCCAAGAAGCAGCCCTTCACGCAACCGAACGGGCTCAAGGAAAAACGGGGAAATTCCTCGAAGTGCAGGTTCCATGACAATGCAGAGCATTGGACTGATGAATGGAAGCTGTATCTATCTAAGCCAACCAATGAAAGAAGAGGCATGCTGAAAGAAAAGAGCGCTTGTTGGTCCTGCTTGAGAATTGGATATCGTCAACGCGATTGCAAAAGGAAAAGAACTTGTGGCGTGAACGACTGCTCGGAAACACACCATCGAACTCTTCATCAAGAGACCCAGACCACCGACGCACCCAAGCCGCCTCCTCCAGCGCCAACTAACGCATGTAACAACCCTTAGGCCGAATCATGTTTATTGCTGTTGCAAAGAATCCCGACTAGGAAGAACTTCGTCAACGTGTTGTGGGACAACGGTGCTTCCCTCTGTTTCATAACAAACGAGGAGGCAAGAGAAGAGAGACTTAAGAGTACTAGAGTCGACCTATCTATCGTCAAGGTCGGAGGGGCAAACGAGAAGCTTCCAACGTATAAATACAAGCTACCTCTGATTAATGAACGAGGTCAGGAGGTATTGTTGAACGTCTACGGCATCGAGAAGATCACTTACGACATTCAAGCAGTCAACTTAGACGGCGTAACCAACCTGTTCAACGTATCACGAGAGGAAATAACCAGACCAACCGGACCAGTCGACGTTCTTATAGGCTACGAGTACGCCGGGTTCCACCCTAAAAAAGAGCAAAGCTCAGGGCACTTACTGTTGCTCAAGAACCGGTTCGGAAGATGCATAGGAGGATCGCATCCCGAGATCGAAGAAACTAACGTAAGCCGTAAGCTTGACACTATACGAGCAGGACACGTTATGTCCCCTAAGGTGGAAGACTTCTACAACTTCTCCAACCACATGCAGCATATATTGCTTTCACGAAGGGGTATTAAGTCCAAGTTTACGTTCTGCATGCGTACAATTGAATCTTTTGAAGATTATACTGATCCTATCCACGACGTAATTTATGAAATGTTTCTGCCTACCCTTTTTGGTCAAGTGGGACCTTTAGCAAGCTCATTGCACGGTGTTGTTACTTTAACTCCAACCCAAGGTGGGTTAGGTATCCCCCGATTGAGAGAAGAAGCACCTCAACAGTTTGCAACGTCTAAGGTATTAACGACTCCTCATAGACAGTCTATCATAGATCAGAATATGTCTTCGCTAGAATGCGCAAAGGACCTGAGGAAGCAACAACAGTCCATAAAGACAGTCATGACAAGGTCTAGAATAGAGCACATAGACGCCCAATTACCATCTGAATTATTATCATATGTGAATCAAGCAAGAGACAAAGGGGCAAGTTCATGGCTCAACATGCTGCCTCTTCAAGACCGGGGTCTAGCGTTAAATAAGCAGGAATTTAGAGACTCTCTGCATCTGAGGTATAATCTACCCTTAGCGGACCTCCCGAGTCACTGTACCTGTGGGTCTGCTTTTTCAGTTAACCACGCTT
>JAAAQI020196993.1:10046-21474 GCA_011800005.2 Stichodactyla mertensii
ATAGGATTCCCAGATGAGAGGGTTGTAAGAGAAGAGTGTTGGTAGGATTCCCAGATGAGAGGGTTGTAAGAGAAGAGAGTTAATAGGATTCCCAGATGAGAGGGTTGTAAGAGAAGAGAGTTAATAGGATTCCCAGATGAGAGGGTTGTAAGAGAAGAGTGTTGGTAGGATTCCCAGATGAGAGGGTTGTAAGAGAAGAGTATTGGTAGGATTCCCAGCCGAGAGGGTGGTAAGAGAAGAGTGTTGGTAGCTGAGAGGGTTGTAAGAGAAGAGTGTTGGTAGCTGAGAGGGTTGTAAGAGAAGAGTGTTGGTAGGATTCCCAGATGAGAGGGTCGTAAGAAAAGAGTGTTGGTAGGATTCCCAGATGAGGGTTGTAAGATTGGTAGGATTCCCAGCTGAGCGGGTGGTAAGAGAAGAGTGTTGGTAGCTGAGAGGGTTGTAAGAGAAGAGTGTTGGTATCCGTACCTGTACCGTAGCCCTTACCACGCCTTGTAATAAGATGATTCACAAGAAAACAATGGAAAACCATTTCAGCGTTAATCAGTACCGTACGTTTTCCACTCGTACAAAATTCCCTCTAAAGGCCGGTTTACATGATAAAACTTGATTTACACCAAGCAATTCGTGTTAATAATACAACAGTTGTGAACAAGTTGTAGGGTTGATTTACACCACGCAATTCGTGTTGTAAGCATGGTGTAAGCAGATCGCATGCGAAGGCAAACATTGTACCGTGTAAAATGGCTTTTAACAATGACCCACAGCTTGAGGGCCTACAGTAGAGTAACGCCACGCAACGTAGAACATCTTTATTAACACTGATAACTACAAGAAAGATGTATATTGATAGATAATTGCAGGAGTGGAGTCGAGCACAAGCCAAATATCTTACTAGTAAGGCGTTGTTACTCTAGGCAATTTTCCTTGCAACTTGTCTTGCAATTTTGTTGCGAGACAAGTTGCACGAGACACTGTCTAGTGTGACATACCAAAAGAGTCTGGCAATTTTGTTTCCGCAACCGTTGCGAGAGGCAAAACTCGGAGACACTCTTTTGGTAGGTTACACTAGGCAATATCTCGCGCAAACTGGGCAACAGAATTGCGAGACAAGCTGCAAGGAAAATTCAGTTTTGAGCCTGCACAGTAACGTTTGTATTATTTTGGAGTACAAATTTTGGATTCAAATTAATGTTGGTCCAGGACAAGAACATCCGATGGCACTGAGCAAGTAGAGCTTGTAACCTTAGAAAATCATTCAATCCTCACAAAGTCAAGTCTGGCAAGTTTATATTCTTGTGTGGTCGTTTCTTTTGTTTCCGGCTGACATAACGTAAAGTTACTTGGACAAGAAATATCGAGGAAGTCCCACTATCTAAAAAATAAAATAAAATAAATTAAAATTAAGGTTACGTTGAAATCTGCAATACAGCGGATTTCGTAGAGCGGGAATCGAGGCGTCAAATGCTAGCCATACCTTAGTAGTACTGTACTTTACAGTAGCTGTAAGAGTACGCGTTGTGATAGGATGATTTATATGAAAACAGTGGGAAGCCATTCCAGTGTTACTGGATACACTTTCCCCACTCATGAAAATCACTCTATCCTGCTTACTGCCATTCTCATTATTCTACGAACTCAGACATTTCAACGGCCTTTTGTGAAATTGGTTTTTCGCTGCCGTCAATCAAAAATAATCAGTTGGTAACTTATATTTTTTACTGGCAGCAGTGAAAAACCAAATTCAATCTGGCAGCTCACAACTACCGAGTCGAATATTGAAAATTGCAGTAACGACTTTGAGGTGTTTTAAGATAGAGGATGAAACATTCTTTCAAGTGTTTGATCTAGCTTCTCAAACCATGAAGAATTCTAGGAGAAAATCAATGTGAAAGTTGGCCAAATTTTCTGCTAATTAGGATCACATATCCAAACCACCGTCACGGCAGTGATTTACTTTGTTTTCTCATTAATTATTCATGATTTGAGAAATAGTGCAGTGTTGTAGAGTCTGAGTATTTCTGAGTGTTTTAACTGACCTTTAATAGTAAAGCACACATTACACCCACGACCATCAGTGGTATATAAGCTAGTCCTTCCTTAGCTTCTGTTTTACCAGCCAGGAATCTTATCCAACTGAGATTCTGGTCCTTGTATGGAGGATAGCGGATCCTATCAAACATACCAAAGTTTCTACGTTAGAACCAGTTCTAACATGTAAGGGGAGCATCAACGGGAAACTAACAAAGAAGTCACGGTAAACTAACGGTGAACTAACGGTAATCTAACGCAGATCTAACGGCAATCTAAAAGAGAAGCGGTGAACCAATGGTAATTTCTCGGACAATAATATTATTAACAATGAAGTAACGATAATGTAAAGCACATCTAACAGCAATCTAACAAAGAACGAACGATAATCTAACGGAGAAGTCAGGATAAACGAACGGTAATTTCCCGGACAACTAAAAATGAAGTAACGGTAATCTAACGAAGGAAAAACGGAGCGGAGAACCAAAAGTATTCTAACAGTGATAATGATGTTAATCTAACGAAGAACATTAAGCAAATGAATTGAAGGTGTTTCTTAGTGACTAACCAGTCAGAAAACGAAATCAATTTTTTTTCCAGACTGAAAGCTCGTTCATTTTCCAGCCATGACAAAAAAAAAACAACTTACGCATTCAGGGATTCCATATTGAGTTTCTTGACAAGACAGCCTTTCTTGTGCGAGAAGGCATCAAATGAATGTTTACCATGGTAAGCACCCATACCACTGCCACCAACACCACCGAAAGGTAAGGAGTCCACTACAAAAGCAAACCAATACATCTTATCAGTATCTTGTTCAAGTGATGTAACTCTTCGGGCTCTACACACAGAGCCCGAGTTCTCCGGTTCTTTTTACCCTCCCGAAACCAACTACAGGGAGCCCAAGATCGGTTTAAGTGTCAGGATATTACAGTAAATGTATATACATGTAACTGTAAGCGGTCCGGATGAGCCGGTCCGTACTGAGAAAAAACCAGACCGACTAACAACTGGAAAAAAATACTGAAAATATATTGTCTGAAGGATTATAGGCACTTAAGTAAGGCTGTATTCATTATGTATGGCTGGGGGGGAGACAGGTGAAATTCAGGGGGATCTGAAAATTTTCTTATCAGTTAATGGAGGCATCTCAATTATTTTTGACATCGAGGGGGGGGATGCAAAATTTTATTAAAGCCTACCCTGGGGGGATACATGATTTTTTCTTATTACAAGGGGGGGTTCTTAAAATTTCCTAGTATATAAGACCTTCACCTGCCCCCCCAGCCATACAACATAATGAATGCAGCCTAAGATCATGGAAGTGTCTTACCAACAGCATGGACAACAGTGTCATTTGAACAAAAACCACCAGATGAGGTATTTTCCATAACGTAGTCAACCTTCTTCTTGTCATTGGAAAATATGTACAGAGCCAAAGGCTTGTCTCTGCAAACACAGGGAAAAAAACATTGTCATCTTAATGCTGAAGACGTATTGGCTTTTACCCCTGACCAGAGGTTAATGGTTCTTCTTCTGCAGGACAAGGCTAGAATCTTTTTTCAGCTGCATTTTCATGGACATGGTATAGACCCCTTGCAGCAATAACCAAGCAGTTCAGTAGACCTTTTCCACATAACATGTGACCGTGTGACCACAACTCTCTTAAATTAAGCACCAGTGTCAAAATGAACTCCAGAAATGGAAAGAGCATTCTTCATATTATTAAGGTGAAGTTGCAGCTCAAAATATGTTTGACACAGGAGAAATGGCATGAAATATAAACTAAAATGTTTTCTAAGAGTTTGTATGGAAAAATGTACTGGACTGTATGAGCTTGCTGTCCAGCACATTTTCCCATACCAATCCTAATACAATTTTCAATTTTATATTTCATGCCATTTCTCCTGTGTCAAATATTTTGAGCCGAAACTTCACCTTCTTACTAATATCAAGATGCTCTTTCCATTTCTGGAGTTCATTTTGACACTGGTGCTTGATTTAAGAGGGTTGTGGTCATGTGACCTGTTAGTGCAAATGGCCTATTTGGAAGACAAAACAATGGAATTTTATTGGGACTGATTGTTTTGCCCTCCAATTGAACTGCTTCGGGAATTGCTGCAAGGGGTTTGTTGCCCTATACTAGCAGAACATCACACATCCTACATCCCAATAGGATAGGCTTCTAAATAGCAGGGTTGGATCAGGGGATAGGTGCAGGGGGTGCACCCCCCTGAGATGAGTGATTTACAGTCAATTATGGCTTTATTTTTAGTGCTCAAGTCCCGAACATAAACAGTGCACCCTTCCCTGAAAAAAATCCTGGGGGTGCACCCCTCCCTGAAAAAATTCCTGGATACATCCCTGAATAGTCCAGGCAGTGAACAACATGTAGACTGGTAACACTCTTACCTGTCATTTATAAACTCTACTGCTTCATATACATCATTTACACTCACAATGGGTAGAATTGGACCAAATATCTGAAATAAGAGAAATTCTCTTAATAAGTCATTTATCAGATTCCTGTCACTAAACTTCCTCTTGAGCTTAATATCAAAATCTTTACACTGTATTGAAAAGAAATTATAATTTATATTCAAGTTCATAGATTTTCTTAAAAATCTCACCACAGGACACCTGCATACAAATTTTCAGGTATGAAAATACCCCAAAAATGCATCCTAGAGCTACAGCTTGGTTCACCCCTAAATCTGCTCATGGTATAATGTATGGTGTGCAGGTTTTCCATTTATTTTGCAGTGTGAATCATTCAACCGCAACATGTACTAGTTACAGCTACAGCAATAGAGCAGTATGGAAATCCACTTAAGCATCTACTGTAGTCTGTATTACCTCACTTTCCATGATAGGGTCAGTCGGCTTTATGCCTGTCAGGACAGTTGGACTAATATATCTCTCCTTCTCATCTACTTCACCGCCAATGACACATTCTCCACATGACAAGAGACCCTTCAAACGACTGCCAGATGATGACAGGAAACAAGAAAGTTACTTCTCATAGTCATGAATAATTAATGAGAAAAAAAGTAAACCGCTACCATATTGACAGTAGTTTGGATCTGTGATCTTAATTAGCATAAAATTAAATTGGGCCAACTTTTGCTTTGATTTTCTCCCAGAGTTATTAATGGTTTGAGAAGCTAGATCAAACACTTAAAAGAGTGTTTCATCCTCTATCCAAACACCTTGAAGTTGGTAATTTTTTCAACCCATTTCATAATAATAATTTAGAACGAAAAGATTTGGATATTGGATGAAACACTCTTTCTTGTGTTTCATAATCTAAAAATGCTTGTGTTGCCAATGTGAACCAGGCTATACAAAAATCTGCTCTTACATCATTGTCACATGACAATGATGTAAGAGCAGATTTTTGTATAGCCTGGTTCACTTTGGCAACACAAGCATAAGTGCAAGCAACATATGTGGACTCAGTTTTGGATTTATCATCAAGGTGTGAGAAAAGACAAGTACTGCTAATGAGCAGTTCACTTCTGAGTCTGCATTATGCTTGGCTGGGCTTATGCTTGCATCACCAGTGTGAACCAGGCTTATGAGTGGGAATTTATGGTATTGACTTAGCACATACACAGTACTGTATGCAGTAACCTGGCTTCCCATTGTTTTCTTGCTAATTGCCAATCACAATGTGTAGGTTATGGTTACAGAAAAGTATAGTAGTATTGCTATGGTATGGCTATGAATATGCTGTGTTGTTTCATATATGTTGAATACATCCAGTTGAAAAACTGACATGGCACTCCATTTCATACTCACTTGAAATTTTTATCATTAATAATTCTTCCATAATCTGCTGACTCTTTTGGGTCCTGTATAAAAACACTGTTGATAAATAATGTGTATAGCAAAACTGCAGCTTGCAGTCTCAAGTAGTGGTAATACACCACTACTTGGTTTCAATATTTCATTTCACATCACTCATTTCCCAGACAGTCACTTCTACAAGAACAGCATTCCAATTTTCTATTTCAACCATGGGAACAGTAAAATCTGATTGGCTTATTTTATTGATAACCTTGGAGTCTTAATTTGGTTTAAGAGTTGCTTTGTGATATTGAACAAAAACAAATGGCAGTGCTGGTTGGAGTAGGTGCCCTATAATTTGAATGCATATAGAATATACTTACCTCTCCATAGAATTCATAAATTGTTTCTTTGAGGTGCTTGACCAATTTGCTTTGTATTCCTGGATTACACAGAACATAATCTGGAGCAACACATGTCTGGGAGGGAATTAAAATTGAAAGTTCAATTGAAATGAGTCTATCATTTTTTATATAAGAGGAGAAGTGGGGGTGATGGCTGAGAAATTTGAAGCAGAGAATTCGAACTTGGTCACATTAGAGGCCTCTACACAATAAGGGTTTTGCTCTGGGAGCAGGCTCCAGGGTTGTATTGCTCCTTCACATGTACCAAGGATTTCATGTAAAAAAGGTTGTGGTGGGAGCAGAGTTTTGCCCCCAGTTCATGCTCCCCCAGCATGCTCTTGTGTGTACTACTGGTTGTGAAGACCCAGGAGCACGCCTTGCAAGAGCAAGCCCCAGGAGATGTCCAGTAATTAAGGGTAGAGTATGTTGGGTTAAAGGGGAGAGAGACCTACCATAGCCTTTCCATTACTTCCTTTCTACCCATCCCTTCCCCTTCTGTATCCCCTACCCTCTGGTTCTTGGGCTATCTTACCTGGCCAGAATTGGCAAACTTTCCCCATGCTAATCTTTTAGCAACAGTAGGTAAATCACAATCCTCATCAATGTAGCAAGGGCTTTTGTAAATAAAAGAAACAAAACATATTAAGATCAAATTTTAGATTAATTCCAAAAAACATTATACTTTACACGACTTCATTGTGTTGTGAAACGTGGGTCATTCACTAGAGCACTTATTAGGCTCCAAAATAGACCTTTTTAGCTTGTGTATAATGTTTTCCAATTTCAGACCATGCCACATCCTTCTGCAAATAAGATCCTTTGTTTGAGGCTCATCCATAAACAATACCCAATACAAGACAATAAACAAATACATTAATACAATAATAATACAATACATAATACCCAAGGGAATGATATATGGCCTGAAATGGGAAACCATTAAGCTAAAAAGGTCTAATGACGTGAATGCCTAAAGACTGAAAAAATAGCAATTTAGTTGAATTTTGAGGAGGGAGGAAAACCATAGAACCTGGAGAAAACCCTTGAAGTACAGGAGAGAACCAACAGACAACTCTACATGAGATAGCAGGTCCAGGGATTGAATGGAACCTGCATCCCCAGAAGTGAGAGGCAGTGCATTAACTGAACACACCACTCACACTTCCCTACATGAATGTCAGAAAATGAAGGTAGAAAGAAAGAAAGAATAGGGAGAAATAATTAAATATATAAGGAAGAAATAGAATGTGGGTGGTGTATGCTGTTATGGTGTCACCTCACACCACTGTGAGTCCAACAGGTCTGATTTGAGCCCATGTGAGCAGAGTTTGTTAGATGTGTCATTCTCTTCCTTGCCACAAGGGTTTTTCTCCAAGTTCTCTGGTTTTCCTCCCTCCATATAAATCAAAATGTATTATGTGCTGTAAATCGTGAATGTGGTGGTCATGTGTATGGGAGAGTCAACCTCATGGAAGAGCCCCTCACAGGGACTGAGTGGTAAAATGTGTGTTTCATTTGAAATTCAAATTATAATTTCAAGACCTTTTCCCTCCAAGTTCTAAGGTAACTCTAGTCAAGTTCTTTGTGGCAGCCTCCATGACAATCTTCCCAACAACACCACTCCCTGTGAAGAATATCTTATCAAACTTCTGTTTGAGCAGCTCTTGGGTTTCTTTCACACCTCCATTAACTACGGGATAGCAATTCTAAAAATAATGAAATTAGGAAGAACAAAAGACAGTCACAATGAAATTCCAGAAAATATCAGATTCTAGATCTTTAAACTTACAGAAGACAATGTAAGAACCTTAGCTACCAGAAATACATTTTCTTTATCCATGTATGGAACTATATTTTTACATAATCTGTAACAGCAACTTGTAAAACAGCAACATGCATCAAGAGTTTCAAAACACATGCTCACGTGATGAAATAGTGAGACCAAGTTGGGGGCAGATCCAGGGGAGTGGTGCAGGGGGGTGCACACCCCCCTGAGATGAGCCATTTATAGTCAATTATTATAATTATCTATTTTTGTTACTCAAATCCCAAACATAAATCTGCACCATTCCTGAAAAAAATCCTGGATCCAAGTGTCATAAAATGTGCTGGTATATTTGATTTGGATTTAGCTTGATAGCATCAGTGGATATTTGATGAAAATCCTGCTGGATGCAGCATGATAAATGCACATGAAAAATAGCAATTTTTAAAACAACTCATGGTCTCACTTTTTCATCCCTTGAGCATGTGGTTAAAGTATCAGCTTGGAACTCTTAATGAATGTATATGCCTGTAAGTAAATTGCAAATTAGCACTGTCTGTCTTTCTAGCCAGCTAGTTCCTCAACTTTATTGCACCTACAATGTAGTGACACAGAGCTAGGGTTAGTCATTAATAGACCATGAAGTGCTGTCAAATGAAAATATATTAGACTTGTAGCCTATAACCACATGGATGAGAAATCTGTTATTGTATTAGTTGACACATACTAGTTTGAGGCAACAAGAATAACTGAAACGTTGAAATATCAGTTCTCTTTCTCTACCTGTAATAGACCTTTTACCAAAATGGCAGCCAAAATTTTAAATAATTTAAAATTAGAAACAAATATCAGCACTAGAAAGAGCACCTTAACTTTATTAACATTAGGTGTCATCGTGGCTGAGAAAACATTTTTTAAAAATTGCCAAATTTACCGAGAAATGTATGTCTGGGTCTGTCTGCAATCAGCATTTTGTCATAGAGTGCTACTTGGTATAATCATGAAAAATCACACAAAATTTACTCTGTAATGGAGTCCAAAGTGATAACTGCATCATGATGCACAAATGAAAAATATCTGTGAATATTTTTTTAGAAAAAATTGTGTTGAACTATCTAATAATTAAGTAATCCATAGAAGAGTTCATGGCTTACCTGGTCCAGGTATCTTGGGATCAGCCTTTCCATGAGTTCAGCTGTGGCAGATGCCAACTCTGATGGCTTCAGAACTGCACAGTTTCCTTGTAGGATAAAAGATAGCCTCTTAAGTAATCATATAATAGTTATTTTAGCACAAGCCATGCACTTTGTTATCAGCTTTTGTATATTTTCATATTTGTTGTGCATGCAACCTCTCACAGTCAATACATTATTTTAAGCTCTCAATAGAAGACAATTTTCTATGAAATAGAGCATGTAGGATGTTTGGAAGAACACAAGAAAAGTTTGAATATCACAAGCCATAGGTGAGTGGTTTTCTAACTTTCTCAAGTGTTTCTTCCAAATCCCAAGTGCTCTATTTCATTGGTAGAGTCATAGAAAACTCTCTCCTATTTCTTTTATAATATAGCAATAGGTGAGAGACAAAACCATATCTTTACTGGTGAAATAGAGCAGTACTACATCCCTCGTGGTCTTGGGTTGCCACTTGTTGCTCTTGGTCATGACAATTTCTTTTGAAATAAGTGTATATATTATAACGAAATACCTGCAGCAATTGCACCAACCAGAGGCAGCAACACCAATTGTACTGGATAATTCCATGCACCTATTATTAATGCCAAACCCAAGGGTTCACTAAGAAGGAAGCAAGTATCCATCTTATTTATTATACTTGTGGCAGCTGCTTCTGGTTTCATCCACTCTGATAGATTGTTAAGGGCTGTTTTTCACAGAAAATAAAAATAATTCAATTACACTGTTAGTACATAACTAAGGAGTATGTTACATTAAGGGGATACCTTTTCCCCTCCTAACTGTGTCCTTTTAGGGTCCTGCAACCAGCCACAGGAACAAGGATGGCTCAGTTGGTTATATAATGCTCTGTCTTCTGTCCATGAGTTCCGAGTTCGATTCCCAGTGACCTTGCATCCTTGCTTCGACTTCTTTCCATTCTATATAGCTTTAATCAGCTTTAAATACCCATAAAACAGAGCAGTGATGGAGAAAGGGGTAAAGGTTTGAAATTTTCTCTCTCATAACATTGATTGGATGTGAGTAGATTTTTGTTGGGTCTTTCTGTGCTTTGAGGAGGTCTATTCTCAAGGTTAACAAGTCTTTCCCTCAATGAATAAAGGCATTCTAATTTATTAATATTTTTTATAGATCTAAATGAAGAAAATAAATAGGACTAATAGCATATAGACTGACCTTCAATAGCATCATTCTTGACCAATACTATCTCTGAAAGAACTGCCTCATTCCTGGGCTGTAGAATGAAAATGCAAGAAACAACATCATTATTTCCTAATGGTCTTAAAATATCTAATTAAAAAACAGACCAAATCCCTTAATGTTTACCTATTTCAGGTGTCATTCCCTGAAGATTCTTTCATGGTAATGCTTCTTTTGGTAACACTCGAGAAGAGATGTTTAATGTATGAGCCTCAACAAAGAATGGTATTTTCAAGGGAATATATATGACATGTGGCCTGAAATGGGAAAACATTAGGGACTGTTCATTTTTTATTGCAAAGGGGGGCTGGTGGTTTTTTTTGGGGGGGGGGCACCTGAAAAATTTGGCTATGAAAGGAGGAGCCACAGAAAAAATATATGTTGGAGGGGGATCACACAAAACATTGGACAAAATGATGGGGGCTAAGTGAAAATTTTATGGAATAAAAGGGGGGCTACACATAAGTTTTAGCAAAAATTCCAAAAATCACCAGCCCCCCCCCCTCCCCCCGATAAAAAATGAATGGTTCCTTATGCCCAAGGTGATTAGGTCCATTCAAATGGAATTTTATAGAGGATTTGGATATCACAGAAACTGTAAAATCATTTGATAATAATTATAATTAAATATTTTTCATAGAAGTAAAATTGGCAATGATATGTGGCATCTAAATTACCTTATGCAAGTCTTTGTGTAAGGCTTCAACAATGTCATCTTCATGGTTCTCAAGCAAGAGGATAAGCTGTTTTAGTTGATTCTTACGGAACTCACATTGTCGTGTCTTCCCACTTCTGTATTCTTCCCTTGCTCTCTTTACAACTAACTAAATTTGTTGAAAAGATTAAAAACAAAAAGGTGCTGTTTCAGCTTTAAAGTGCATATAACAGTTCACTCAATTCCTTTTAAAATGATAGTCCGTGCTCTAATAAAACATATTTGATGGTCTAAATCTCGAAATTAATTTTTTAAGACATATTTTTTGACCCTCAAAGTTGCCAAAAATACCTTAATTGGACTCCCTGTGGTAAACTTTTAGAGCTATAAGGAA
>JAAAQI020197104.1:0-21469 GCA_011800005.2 Stichodactyla mertensii
TTCCCAGATAATGTTATTTAATGTTGGCTTGCTGGTATGCGTGACTAGATGTTGGTAGACAGTTTGTTTTTTCATTTCATATATATATATATATATATATATATATATATATCTGTATATATCATCAAAGTGTGAGTTGTCTATCCTGACAAAGTTTGTCTGATGAGTGCGTAACCACGAAACTCGGAGTAACAGAGAACATATTATATATATATATATAT
This sequence comes from Stichodactyla mertensii, assembly GCA_011800005.2. Lineage (NCBI taxonomy): Eukaryota > Metazoa > Cnidaria > Anthozoa > Actiniaria > Stichodactylidae > Stichodactyla > Stichodactyla mertensii. The sequence goes on from JAAAQI020197104.1 coordinate 222, forward strand.
ATATATATACATATATATATAATGTTATCCCATGTGCTGTAACATGTTGCTGTTAAGGCCCTGTTACTGTGCAACTTTCTTACCAACTTGTCTCGCAATGCTTGAAAAAGTGTAGCGTTGCAATTGCCGAAGTGAGGTGTTACACTGCAAAACGATCTCAGCAGATTGCAACGAATTTTCGCCGAGATAGGCTGGGTAGGACTCGTAATAACGCCATGATGGATGATTACGAAAATGTGCGCATGCTGTCTTGTAGAATACGCGCTAAAATTGCGAGAGAAGTTGCTGGAGGGGTGATACACTGTGCAATAGCGTTGCAAGTCGCTGCAATCCGTTATGAAAAAGTAGAACTCAGTTCTACTTCGTGTAACGCTGCGCGCAACAAAAACCATTGCGAGGCAACCCCTCAGACTACCTGTTACACTGTGAAATTTTCCAGCAACTTGTCTACGCTGTTGCGAGACCAGTTGCTGAGAAAATCGCACAGTGTAACGGAACCTTAACAGAGATTGCGTGAAAAATTGTCCCGAATGCCATGTTACACGAGAAAAATTTTTTGCTCAACATCACTTGCAACATTGTTGCGCGAAAAATCGTTGCAAATCGTCTCGTGTAACATTTCCTTAAGCAAGAACCCTGTTATTGTGTGCCCTTATTATTTAGTGGACAGCCATACAGCTCCATCCTCATGGAAGGAAAGTTGTGCCACTTCTGTACAATGATACGAATGTAGCGAGCTACTATCGGGATCTCAAGCTCGTTTGTCACTACTGTTTCTGCATCGTGAGCGTTACCAGTAAACCTCTGAAACAGAATATGTAAATCATGTCGAGATTATTCGGTGTTACGCTGGACTGATGTGAGCAGGCGCCAAATAATCATTCACGATGACTAGAAAATGTACGAACTAAGGGACTTGTCAGAAATAGCCCACTTTCGTTTTTTTGGTTGAGTGATCGCACACAATAAGATCTGAGTCAAGGCTCCGGGGAAACAAAAGAATAATTACGATTATTTCGATGTTATTTGCTTAGTAAATGATTAGATTGAGTATGTTTTTTGTTTCTTGAGTATGTTATGTTGCTTGAAGAAACATAACATACTCGATCTTACGATTATTTCATTGTTATTCCCCGGAGCCTCGTTTCGGTTCTTATTGTGTGTAATCACTCAACCATATATCGAAAGTGGGCTATTAATGAAGTGCGACTTGTTGGAATTTTATTTTTCAGTTTCGTTTTTATCTAAAGTGGGCTCCCTGTGTATGCACACTCGCTTAACTGGCGGAAACTAGTCATGTGATCAGAAACAAAAGCCAAAGATAAAAAATCTGATATTCCGAGCCTCGTATCCTTCACGATTGCCAGAAATTCATGAACTACGTACTAAAACTAATTAAACTCTTTAGAGCTTTGTCGCTAAAAATCTTTGAAACGCAAAAATACTTTATGAGTTGTCTTATTAATTGAGCGCAAGAGCGCTGAGTTTTTCCACTACCTTGAGACCCAAGCGTAGCGCGCGGGGCACTCAAAAAGTGGGCAAAAACCACAGGTTCCATAACTTACGTACGAACCGAACAAGAGAGGTTAATAAGTAATATACTACATGATAAGGCGAACACAAAAATAAGGTTGGTGGTCCTGAACGTAGGTTATGGGCTTTATTTTGGCCAATGAGAGCGTGTGAAATTACCTTGCCATAAAATAATTACAAATATTTCCAGATAATTTATTTTGTCTAACTCGACTACCTACTGATCTTCAGAGCGGAAAGACTTTGTGACGTTCTTTGGTGTCTGGTTGTTGCAACGCGGTATCTATTATTCATAAGTGTACAATTTCTTAAGATAAACGTTTTTCATGCTTCTATTGACATTATTACCGAGGGTCGAGATGAAATATCAAAATACTTCATGTTTACTCAGCTTTAGCCTCGATTGTGAGATTGACAGGAAAACCCGTGAAATTCAGATTAAATACTTGTTCATTTATACGTGAATTCGATACCTTACCACTATACTAGACTAACAAGTAAAACTATAGAATATTTTAAGCACAATTGAAGCTAAAGCTGGGGAAAAAAATCCCTCAAAACTGAAGCATTTTTATTTGAACATTTAATGTTCCTAGTTGGTCATACCAACATTAATCCTTTTGTATTTTTCATTTTCATTCTCCTATTTCCTGGTTTTCCATTTATTTTGTTTCTGTTTTCAATGTTAGTCTAACTAGAAGGCTTAGATCCCATTCGTTCATTCTTTCGTGTAAAATATTAATAAAAAACACGATTTTGATTCCGCAAACATCCAAATAAAAGAGGCTCACCACAAATTCAAATAATACGTCTTAAATAGTTACTTTGTTTCACCGATAAAACTTTTATGGCCAACCAACTGTGACGAAGAGAGTCTGAAAAAATCCTAGCAATTAATCAACATTTTTATAATTGCCATGATTCAGCTTGGCACTAAAACTTCCCAAATTGTTGAAATATCTCAATAAGGTAGATCCAAAGAGATGGAGTAAACTTCAAGTCTACCCACATGTATCTTTTGAGGTTGTCATTCCAAGGAGCTAGTTAGTAGTCAGTAATGGAATCAGAAATTCTAGATGTGTATATGGTTTGTAGTTGATGAATAAATAATAGTTTGTGTTCTTGCTAATTCTCTAATCTTATTCAAAATCATTTTGATCGCAAAGCATGGCTTTTATCGCCTCTCGAAGCTTGATCCTAATAAACACGAGTTTCACTGCCTACCTGCCATTGGACCGTCCTGATCGCTGTAAGAATTTTTAATAAAAGAAAGAGGTGTGTATAATTAATAGCAAAAGAAATGATTAAGAGATGCTTCCCGAGTAAAATATCACATATCACACTTTTGCGATAGGGTTCGGCTCTCAACAGCGAAGATGATTTCACGTTTGACCAATTCCTTTCGGGATCTTCCCGTGATGGATAAGGTCGAACTGTCCAGGAATCTTAGTTCTGAACTGATGCCTCACTCGGCTCCTATTGACGATAAACTGCGTTCAAAACCGGTAAGGGTCGATTAAGTTTTGTTGAGCTATGATTAGTTTGAATTAAGGCCAGTGTTCTTACGAATTTACCCAAAACAACCTGCATTTATTCATACATATTAAGCTAAACTGTGGATTCTGATGCGACACATATTCCAGTAGGTCCGTGCCTTCTTCTGATGGAATGCGGTATCTACAAAACTAGTATTTGAATCAGTAGGAGAAGAATTTAGACCATAAATGTAAAAAAGCATTTGTCGAATAAAACGTTGTCAATTCGATCTTAGCAGTAAGTGAATAAAACGGATGGAAGATTACAGAAAACAGTGAACATTTTGCCAGATCAGCAATATCTAAATCAGCTTGATGTGAAGGAAACAGTTTGTGTGGTACGCGAGATTTTCGTGATCTTTTGCCAGGGAAAAACAAACTAAGTGATTACGAGTGAGAAATACCAACAGTGTATGGTCTCACAGCACATCACATGGTCGATGTTTTGGCATTTTTTTGCGGGCTTTTTCCATTATTCATATAATCAACTCTTATCAATATGCTATCAATGTCTTATTAAGCTGTCTCTCATTATCGTTATGTAAAACCACGGTTAATAAATATAGGTTTTACCTATCTTTTGGATTAGAATTCCTATTTCCTGCTAAACACTAACTACGAAGTAAGGAAATCGCTCAGACTGTACTTATATTTCTCCATGTATTCTTTTTCTTCTTCTTCTTCTTTTTTCTTTTTCTTTTTTCTTTCTTTCTTTCTTTCTTTTTTCTTGATAGTGTCTGTAAACTATGCTGATGGTACTGGTCAATATTTGTAAGTTAAATTTATACTTTCAAATTCTCAATGGGTGGTGTTCTCGGTCCAATTTTAAGCACGGATTTGATATATTCTTCAAAACTAAAGTAGCAATACACTTGTTATAAAAATCAGCTTTGAATCTGAGAAAATGGATCTCATCAAAGAGGAATGTATTCCACATGATTTCTTCGTTTTTGGACCAGTAGTGGAAGAGAAGCAAGTTTAGTATACTTGTACTTTGCCGAGAAATTCAGAATTGAATGGCAGTCTGCTTTTCGGTAAAATATACAGTGGAGTCGAGTTTTGATTTAAACTGTGAATGACGAACAAAGAAACCGCTATAAGGTTAGCTATACTATTATAATCAAAGAAAAGATTCTATCAGAGTCAATTGAAAGAACACTTGCTCGTTGAATTCATATCTCACCACGTAGAAAATAATTTTGAGAAACAAGTGTTTGAAATGAAAATGGAAACGTGGAGAAATGCAAAACAATTTAGAGACAAAAATGGAATCGATGGCGCTAGAAAATGAAAAGCAATTTGCTTAGAATTTATATTTTACTGTGATCAGTTTTGTCGCGCGCGCCTGAGCCTTGCACATAGAAATCTTAGCACTGAAATAACATGACTATTGGCCATTGTTTTATACGCAATATCGTCCTGGGAAAGTAACAGATGCGTCGAATAATTTCCGTCTATGAATAACGGTGGATTTTCAGAAAATTGACGAGATTTAAGTAAAGCGCAAGTTCCCAAGAGTACCCACTTTCCTTCTTTATTCCACAGGTAAATATCTTACCTATGAGTGATATATATTCTTCTTATTAAATAATATCATCATAGCTACAATTATTGCATGGGTAACGGTAAAGGATTTGAGATCTTTTTATGATGTAGTTCTCATAAGTTCGAAACAAATGTATATGGAAACACAGAGTGATTTTAAAGAGGGTAATGCGGGTCGTCCAGCCAGTCTCCTAACTGAGTGAAAATCACTCTTTTTGGAGATTCTCTTGTGCATTAAGTGATCTTAAGTTGACATCTCATTCTAGACCTACTCAAATTAATTAAAGTAGAACCCCCCCCCCCCCCCCCAAAAAAAAAGACAACCAATATGAATTGAATTAGGAATATAAAGTCAGAATCGAAGAAACTAGACTATTGGAGAGGCCAACGGTAGGCGAATTGGCCCGCCATGAAAGAATTTAAAATTGGATACTAATAAAAATACCAAACGCTGTCACATTTTAATGTGAGCTTTACCTAGAGATCTGAACTCACGAAGCGGGGACCGAACCGAAAAAAATTACCCTCAGTACTATAATTAGTAAAAGTCGGCGATACTTGTACGACTACTGTGCAAGTGACATCCCAAACAAACGTCAAGGCAGTAGTATATCAGTGGATTAGATTGGCTGAACAACTTAAAACAACACGTTAGACGCCTACATGTTCTAGTGTAACTCTAATTTCTATGCAGTAAGCTGGTCTTTTCGATGCTTTTTTATTGTTCTACTCGTTAATGTCGATCACCTTGGCAACATACTACCGTATCTAGTATGTAATCCGTTGAAAGTTATTAACACTGAAGTGAGGACGATTATTCTGTCTCAAGACACGGAGATAACGAACCAGAAATCTAGAGGCAAACTCGGGTAAGAACGTTATATTTTGTCTGAGGAATTATTTCATCCTTTTTGGGCGTATATTTGGTATAATTCTGTATTTCAAATCAGTACCTATTGAAAAAGAAAAAAACAATGGCAGCCTAGGACCGCTGTTCAACTTCTGTCTCTCAAATGCTGTAATTAATTCGCGTTCAGGAAGAAAAAGGCTCTGAAAAATTAACGATTTAGAGGGAAAAATTTAAAATGAAACATTCTACAAGACTAGTAAATAGATAGCTGGAGAAATCTAGTTAAATCAAATGAGAAAAACCGTCGGAGCCAGAGCTTTAGTTGTAATCAATTAGAAAGCACACATGGCCAGTATCACGCCATGGTCAGTCAAGGTTAACGCACCATGGTCTTCGCGGTTCTCTAACAGATGTATGCAAGGCGAACTAGGCTGTATCTTTGAAAAGGTCATTCTAGATATTAGTGGCTGAGTCTTGAAGTCACTTGAAACTCACTTCAATTTCAATTATCTTCGAAACAGGATAGCTTTGTTTTTATTATCAAGAAGTGCTCAAAAAATGCCAGTCCACAAGTATTTTCTTAGAAGATAGATATAGATTTATGTAATTTATGCCAGTCTACAAGTATTTTCTTAGAAATAGATATAGATTTATGTAATTTTTCATTTCAACTTTTTTTAATTACAATTTTCAAAGAACAACTACATGACTACAGAGAAAAATTAATGAAATGAATGATAGTATTGCCAAAAAAGCTAATGTTTATCAAGATATATTTTTTAAAACATACTTTGCATAGAATATACAAGTGCGTCTTAAAAAGAATGGAATTTTGATTTTAATGCGTTACTTTCACACTAGTTAAGCGGGTTTTTGGAGAAAATCAAACAACTAGATTGAAGGAAAAATAATCGCAGGCTTCCAAGTCATTTTGAAAAATTTAATTTCCTGATTTTTCCCTGACTAAATAACAATTTTCACTGACCATTTCGTAAAAGATAAACAAAACAATTTACAAGCTATTTACTCAACAACAAATATGTTTATCTACAATGACAATCACACAGTGCGAGATTTTTCAAATGTCAATAGATTATAAATGGTTTATCTATAAGACTTTTTTTTCAAGGTGTTCAATGTTTTCATCTTCAGATCCTTAAACTTGAAACCGCATCTATAATATGCATAAACTAGATGCAGCTTTTCTGCGGATGGCTGTGAGAAAGAGCTTTTCCCTGACTTCAGATGAAAATCTAAATTTCCCCCTAAATAAAAAAATCTCTGACTTTTCACTGACTGTGTTTTTCCCTGACACCTGGGAGCCCTGGCTCGTCGTGTATCGTGTGCTACGACTGATCTGTCCAAGCAGTGAAAAGTCATTAAAAATACAAACGAATCTGATTCTACAGAGATCGCAGACTAGCATGATAAGTAAATGATTGGGTCCGTCACGCGCGACTAAGAGGTTTATGAGGTGTTTTTCGTTGTATGCCGTGACCCTGAAATGGCTTCCTATTGTTTGTACGCAAGGTACGGCTACGGTACAGGCACGAATCTGCTGTATTGGCGTTTTTCAATCACGCATTCCGCTGGCATTATGAGTACTGTCAGTAATAGCAAATACCATGCATGCGGTGGAACTGATGAAGTATCTTATTGTTGATACAGTAAATCCTTGAGTATAAATTAAAATCATTTATTACCTTCCAAGTACGGAGTAATTAGAAAAACCGATACAAACCAACGGAAAATGAGGAAAATGACGGGAAATAGTCTACATTTATAATGAAGATAATACTATGAAATCTCTCCGTTGCAAGTACTACAACAGTACGTGAAGTACACGGCTTGATTTTAAGAAAGGTCAATAAAAATTAAGGCACATAAAGTACAGAGATAAGGGACTTGGAGTCAAAATTTCCATGAATACTCCATTACCCGCAAGAGAACGAAACTTTATGAAAAAGGCAAATTTGCGGGAATATTTGCGAGGCTGAGATAAGGCGCACTATAATGTCAACTTACGAGATGAAGTGAAGAGTATGTGTGTGTACTTTTATACGGGAGAGTCTACATAGCACGCAGATGATGTAATATATTATTCATAAAAATACAATGAACAACACATAATACAATGGATAGAACGACAATAGAACACAATAGATTTTATGAATACATTACATCAACTGGTCATACTCTGTAGGTTCTCCCACTTTTATACTGATGCTTGAGTTTGATTGACAGAAACACAGTCTGCATACGCTGCTTTCTTACGACCCATAAAGCATTCTATTTGGGCTCATTTGCATCAAATTTGAAGGGCGCTTTGCACGAACACGATGGCTTTCCATTTTCATGGGACAATTGCACTTGCAGTGAAGAACAGCAAGCTATTGTATTTATACAAAGTGCCCCTCCTAGGCGAGAATAAGAAACCAGTGAATAGTGTAGTAGTTAGAGATAAGAAAAATACGAGATAAGTGTATGACATTAGTTAGTTTTCGCTTATAAATTTTATACCGAAAAAAAACTGCTGAAGGGCTGCAAAATGAAATCCGAATAACAGAACAAATGAAAAAGTTAGTCTAATGTAGAGAAGAGCAAGGTGACTTTCTAAAGTTATGGAACACTTAAAAGAGGCAATTATTACACTCTATTTGCTTTGCCATTAACTAAGAAGAAAAATGATGAATATTGCATTCACTTAAACAAATCCTTCCTCAGCTTCAGAACGTATTCGCGTGCCTCTGACCTGTCGATGGTTACAACCACAAATGATGCAACACGTTAGATATCAGTGGTCCAAATTCTCGGTACTGTTTGTCAATACATCTCCATGGAAACAAGCTAATACATGCCAGCTGTTAATACACGAAAATCGAAAACAACGTATGATTTATAATTCATGATGAAGGATGTAAGAGCTATGACAGCAAGCCATAGCATGTGTTGACCTGTAAAAGAATGGCCTATTATCTCTCAAATAACTCTGTTATGAACAATTTTAGTACCAAAATGGAATGTCTTGTATAAGCAGTGTGTTTCTAAGGACTATATATAATCACAAAAGTAAGGCAGGAAGGAACTGGAAGGGAAAACTTTGATAATCAGTAAACCCGCAAATACGAAATGAATTTAGTATCAAAAGTGAAATCATAGGACAAAAATTAAAGATTTGAACTCGTAGATCTTATTACACTTTGCGAAAAAAAAATTAGATTTAACTTTCAAGATTAGATTACGAGATTTATGAACTTCTTGGAGAATCTGCAAAAGTGTTTTAATATTTTGAAGTGGTTGAGGCGTGTTGATGACAAATAATTTGGGTGCCGAAAACCTGTATCTCAGACCAGATTAGCAGGTAGTTAAAATGTAGCATGACAGCCCGATATACAGACTTGCAAAGCAGCTTGATGGAGTTTTATTTCATTTTATTTTTATTTTTATTTTTGTCAATTTTAGCTAATTTCAGATAATATCATAGTTAGTGTATCTGTAGTTTGGATGGATGTCTTTCGATGAGCTGTACAAATGAATTTAGTGTATGCTAATACAAACCATTTATTATATCTTTTGGCCAATCGGCCTGGCGTTGAACCATTAAATATTAACCAAAAAGCATCAGAAATAAAAACACAAGTTAAGCTACTCAAAAAGGTCTGACTCTTCTCGAGATATGCCATGTCGAGTTAAGTCAATTTTAATGTGGACTTTGTGACTCTTCTAGGTAATGTTCTCCTGTTCCTTGCCCGTCTGCTCAAGTGAAAGAAAGTATGCAAAGAAAGAGAAAGAAAGGGAAAGAAAGAAATCCTTATCCAAAGGAAAAGATCGTTATACGATTGTTAAGGGACTGGCAGGAGGGCCGGATGGAATATCCTTCGAAAGTGTCAGCAAAAAGAAAAATTTCCTACGAGTCAGAGAAAATAACATCCTAATTGTGGAGCCATACGACGATTCTGAAGAGTACCGTAAGTATTAACTCTTAATTACGCTTTCTACTAGTAAAATTAGCTACTATTTGTTTAGCTGGAAATTCTTTACTATACCAAAAGAATATTAAGAGTATTTGTAAACTTATATACTAATTTTCACCTATTAACGTAAAGACAGGAATTGGATTTTGTCCATTTAAACAGAATACGGCCAATAAAACAATATATATGTGTATATATATATATATATATACATTGGTAAAAACCTGAACTAATCATCGAGACTAGCTTATCAATATAGTATACACAAAAATATTAAATAAACCCTAGATGCAGAAACAGGAGTTTTGCAGGCTTTGGCTACTTGTGATGTTTTTCATTTTAGTTTTAGTTTAATTCTAATTTCATTTGATGAAAATTGGAAATTTCGGTTTTTGTTTTTGTTTTTGTTTTGTTTTGTTTTGTTTTGTTTTGTTTTGTTTTTTTGTTTTGTTTTTCTTTGAAGAGTGGTTTGCACAGTAACAAGCACTTTTGATTTCCATGCCAATGTCGAAGCAGTTTTGAAAGAATTTTTGATTTCTTTGCTTTTATTTGATGTGTGTCTCGAAACCTGCATTCGTGGCTGGTTTTTGGAGTTTTCTAAAAGTCTAGCATTGAAGAAACCCGCTTTTATCCAAATAGCAATTCGAGTTCTGTTCTTTTCGTATACATTATTTACACCGATAGATCCCCAAAAATGATTGACGTAAAAACACGAATGACTACAGCTATTAAACTCATCATTTCTCTTCGCTTAAAAACCTTAAATGAACCGAATTATGTGTAAGTTATATCCGGCCCTTAGTTTAAGACTAATCATATTTCAATCAAGTTAGAGGGAATTGTGGTCTACTTTGTGGTTTACCATTAACAATTCATTGGCTGTGAATTGTTTCAGTTCCAAAATTACCTGCTTCAGGTCTGATAAGAATAGTCTGATAAGAATACAAATGTTTGTTGTTTTTTTTGGAAATCCGGCTATGTTGATCGTAAATGAACCAGAAAACACTATCAAACTTCACGAGAATGCGTCAAATTCTTGCAAAAAAAAAAAGTCGAGTGAAATAACTTCGAAGTTTTTGCGGATTCTATAAGTACAACAAAATATAGAAACCTGCACAATCGAACAAGACGTTCCGAAAGCGTAACCCTTTAGACAAAAATTGATTCTTTTAATATCTTTTTTCTATTTTTGGTTGTCAAATAAAGCAGCATTTTTGGGCGTACAAAATTCTTCGTCGTCTGGGAATTCCCCTTAACCCTAAAAACCTCAAACTGGTTATTTTTTCCACGCTTCCCCTCATATTCCATTTAGTTTTGTTGTTTTCGAAGAATTGAAGAATTGGGAGGAACGGGTGGCTTAGTGGTGAGAGCACGCCTCTCATTGCTGTGGTCGTGGGTTCGATTCTCGGAGTCGCTATCACATGTTAGTAGAGTTGTTTGTTGGTTCTCTCCTGTGCTTCGAGGGTATTCCTCCGGGTTCTCCGGTTTTCCTCCCGGAACATTCTAAATTCCAATTGGATGTTTCAGTTGACGAAGAGCCACTCTGTGGAAATGCCACTGCCAAATGCTGTTGTTGTTGTTATTTTTCATTTATTTATTTATTTTTGAAGATGCCACTTGTTTTTATCACTACAGTACATATTTTTTACTAAATATTTAATCCAAATAGTCTAATGGCCATGATTACGTAATCAGCCAAAGACTGGATATAAATTCTTGTTTTACATTTTGTATTTATGAAGTAGTAGAATACTGCATGAAGGACATCCCACGTGGTTTAAAACAAACTAAGAACAAGTACGTTTCGGCGAACAAACACACACAAAAAATAAAGAATGAGAAATAACAATTTGAAATCTCAAAGGAGATTATCCGCGTAATCATATTAAATTTTTAGTTCAAAATTTTAATAAAGATGTGGTTAAATGATGGCTAGTATTGCAACGCAGTTGTTTAAAAACCACAAATAAGAAAGCGCAAAACAGCTGTCAAGCAAAAAAAGGCTGGCTAACACTGAGCACTCTTAATATAAAAAAATATCGAAGAAAAGAAAGGGTTTCTTGTTCACTATCTTTACAATGCTCGTTTTTTTAACACTGGTTTTTAACCAGCTTGTGTCCACGTTAAAATGTTGCTTGCCAGCTGGAAACAAACTTTTCGCCTTTCTTTGTGTTCGCTTTCATCTTCCGTATTATTTATTTGTCTGACATTTGGTTTGTCGATGCTATTTTTGTGGTGTTTCAATATCGATGAGCCTTGCCAAATATAAAACTAGTGGCGATATTGGCGGTAAAATCATCTGACGTGCGACAGAAATGTACGACATGCAAGCTGTATGGCGGGAAAAATCACGAGAAGAAATTTTTACTTAAAAAAAATTATTCCGCGCGCTTATTAATTTTGTTGTGGTTGTTGTTGTTGTTATTTGTGGTGAAGGTGGTTGTGTATATTGTAGTAATCGTAGTCGTTGTTGTTATTGTTGTGGAAGGTGGTGATAGTGGTGTTAATTTGCACCTGCTGCTGTTGTTATCCTCTAATACTCATAGGATGGCATTCATTTCATTGCAGGAAAACAGAGTACATATATTCCACTACAGGATATGTGGTACTGTGGTTACATAGTGTTCGAATCCCTAGTCGAGCCAGCTCACTTTATTCGCCGTTGCGCAGAACAACTTGTGTTACAAAAATACGAAAATACTCCTTTCTTCAAGGAAGACGCGAGCTTCAAACTAACAAGAAAGCGCTGTATAGGTAATAGAAGAAAATCTATACCTTCAAATAAAGAAAGTCTTATGATTGGTATATTATTCATGTGTTTTGTTTAGAAAACATTTTACCGTAAAGTCTGTTGTAATAGTGCTACTTATATGAAAGAAACCGCATTGGCTCACTTCTCGCCACACGCGTACGTTTTCAGTTACTGCTCCTTTTCTAATAGTCTTTAACATTCAATGTACCGTAACCACGGTAATAGAGATTTCACACTGACACCTCCTTGGTTTCTTGCCATTTTTATTAAGGTAATATTAGTTTTTAATTATTTTCACAGCGTGTGTGAAAATTGGATCGCGAGTGTGGGCTCGTATCGAAAAGGGTTGTTTTCTAAGGGGCACTGTTATTGCGGTGGATGACTTGGTTCACATTGAACTTGAAAATGGCAACAAAGTTAAACACAAGAAAATAGCGAAAGACGGCGAGTGTTCGTATGTACCAGACATTGTGCCACACCCTCTAGAGATTGATGTTGGAACACGAGTGTTAGCAAGATGGTTCAACAGACTCGATAGCTACTATCCTGCTACGGTGACAGCAATAAGGAGGAGTTATTTTAGCGTGCGATACGATGATGGCGATAAAGGAACGAACAATATCAACGAAATACGAATTCTTAAACAACCTGAAGTCGAAGGTAAAATTGAATGTTAAAGTGAAAGGGAAAAATAATGAATTCTATTTTAGTAAATAAATTTCTGCTCAAAAAAACCTGTTCACTCATTTGCTTCAAGTAGAGAAATCAAATTTTGGCATAAAATCAAAGTCTTATCTTTCTTTAGCTCCTTGAATCGGAAATATGCCAATACCTAAAAACCTCTATTGTCTGTCAAATTACTATACTGACAACTACAGTAACTATAGTAACCACTATCGTTACCACTGGTATAAAACACCCATTGCTAGGGTAACCATTATCATCGCCATAGCAACCAACATTATTGCCATGGAGACAACTTTGGCAATTCATAGATCCACTCTAGCAATAGCTCCACCAATCAAGGCGTCACAGTTTTCCCAAAGGAATATGGCAGGTCCGACAAACGACATTATAAATCTCTCGATATCAGGAAGATTTTTGGCTTTTGTTGCTCAATTTTCAATATACTCTTAGGATGTGTAACATTTAATAATCAAACGATGTATGATTTTTAGTAATCAACATTTGTCCTAGTGCCGTAACCCGACGAAATGTTTTGGCTTGTCGGACGTAGCAACAGTAACTATGGAGCAGTGGAACTATGAATATCGAGTTTGCATAGTAAACTACAACTCAACATCAAAATGAAATATTGCATTATTGTGTTTTTGTAGCTTGGTCGAATTTCTTTGAATTTCTTTCTTTTCCTTGAAGCGGCGTTTATGCATTTTGGTTTTAATATAGAAATTGGATGCCTCTTATTCTCTCTTTTCCTGGTTTTCACACGCACATTCGGTTTCCTACAGGTGGCTCAAACCTACCTTCTTGGTCGTCCCTGGATGGATTACCGAGGGTCGGTGGTCTGTGTATCGATGGCATTAGTAGCGATAACAGCACAACAGAGGAGACTCTAGACAGCCAGGACACTCCTCAGCATGAAGCTTGGGCTCCTTATCCCATGCCTGATCACCAGGAATACGAAAATCATAGCGAACCAGTACGAGAACTGAACAGGGAGGCCGACTTTGGATACGAGAATAATTTACAATACCTTAAGCCGAATATACAACCGATCCAGCATCCACCTGTCGTCAGGAATGCTAGCCAGGTTAGCGGTTGTTCAGCTGACAGCGGTTACCACGACAACGCATGCGCAGGAAGTACTCGCCAGAGGAGGACAGGGCTTTGGGCAGATTTACACTGTAAGTGATTTCTGCATGTGTAAAAGGAAATGCATGGAAAAAAATCAGTTCTTCCATTTTCCACTTGTAAATTTTTAACGTCCTGTAAATAGCGGTTCGTTGGTTTCATCGCTTACCTTAGTTTTTAACACCGGGTTGATATTGGAAAGCACGCAAAACTTGATCAATACTCCCACTGATAGCCTGTGCCTGATGACATCGATTCTGTAATATACGAAAAAATATAATAGTTAAGGCCTGCTTTAAAAAAAAAATCAATTTCTTAGCGTCGGTATTTCATCTCGTGCTGAATTAGGCCCCTAAGACTACGAGATTGCTTTTCATAGCTCATTCGGATGCTCGTTAAATAATTAGTAGAATTAATACATGGTTAATAAAGCAGATTTCGTATGACGGTGAAAAGCTTGCGGCACGAACACGGTCGAGGCACGTGCCTTGCCGCGACCGTGATGTTTTCTAGAATTTTGACGTGCCTTGCCGCGCCTTGACCATGTCACGACCGTGTTCGTACCGCTAGCTTTTACCAGTCATCTGCTCTATAAGAGAACGCAGCGTATTTAATGGATTGGAATGTCTTTGAGTGTTGATGTGATGTAGCACTGTCCACCTCTGGCACAGTGGCTTTCCGTGCATGCATTTCGCAATAACAACTGAAAGGCGTGAGTAAAATAACAACAACAACAATGATAATAATCATAATAATAATCATCATCATCGTCGTCATCGTCGTCATCGTCGTCATCGTCGTCATCGTCGTCATCGTCGTCATCGTCATCATCGTCAAATGTCTTATACAGATAACACAGTATTTGTTACTCATAAAAGTACTTCGTAATATGTTACCGTGAATGAACTATAACCTAACGATGGCTGAACGAAAACCAAACGATCATTTAACGAAACCCAGACACTAACTTCGCTTAAAACCAGACGATTTCTCAAAAGCAAGACGAAAAGCCACATGGTACCTAAACGAAAACCAGATGAGAACTCGAAGAAAGCCAACGAAATGTGCCTCGTTTTCAGGAAATTACATCGAAATTTAATCTGGCGTAGCCTCTCACCCAGCCGTTCTTAGTGTTGTCATGCAACATTACGTGACGACACTGAGAACATCTGCGTAGGAGGCAGATCTGACGTCTGTGGAACACTGTCACTGCAATGGCTGAAGCTCAGGGTAAAAAGAATTTGATGAATGATCTCAAGAAAGAGCAGTCAAATACCTATCAGAGCTTGGCTTGTGCGCACCGAAAGCGAAGGCACAGATCAACTTGGACAGATAGACAAAGATTGCTTTCTTGCTTTTTCAATTTTTCGAGTGACCTGGAAACGAAGCACATTGAGGAATACTTCTTCACGACGGCTTTATGTTTGTCTAACCTCATTTCTCCATGCTGACTACTATGTGTGTCATTCTTTTACTATAAATTACTAAAACTAACTACTAATTTTTCCATGTTGACTATGTGTGTGTGTGTGTTGTTCTTTCACTATGACTAAAAATAACTACTCATGTGACAAATTACTGAATTTTCATTACTACTTTATCACGTTGCCAATGTTTCTCGAGAAGGTAATTTCAGTTTCCTAAAATGTCTTGAAATCTTTTAGTTTGATTACATATTGGATTATTTTAGCCAAACAAGCACTAGTTTAATCAGAGGTGCTTTTAACTTGTAGTTAATATTGTGCCATCTTCTGCGCACCAAACAAACCACTTTTGTTTCATCTTTCTTGCTCTTCTTTTCTTTTCTACTTCTCTTTCCTCAGCTATTGAGAAGAGACGCGATCAGTTCGGCTATGACCCTCGCTTTCTCAACCCCTTCTCTTATTTCAACTCTTCTGAGCAACGAAATCTTAGCGATCTGAGCGTCTCGTCAAGTGTAGACTCTGGCTATCAGGGGGGGTACAGCAGACTTGACACACGCTCACTTCTAAGGGACACTACTAAGGCGTCTAGTCCTCCATGTAAGTGATCAGTATAAAGATTTTTCAGGCGTATCATGTGACTTGCCATGTCCAATAAGTGGATGTAAAAGCATAGAACATAAGATAAACATAAGGCGGCATGTAGGGTTTCGTGCACTTTCGTTTATTCTGCACCTCAGAGTATTTTCTTCGTGACAAATATGAGTGTACCAGCATGCTTATATCTGCCTATCCGTATCGCTAGCTAGAGCTTGCTACAACTTGCTACCAGCATATTCCTATTTTTGAATATTCTTATAAGCTTAAGCTTCCAGCCTCAACTAATGACTCCAACGCGGGTCGTAGCGTTCTGCAATAACTACGCTTATGTGTACTGTGGGTTAATTTCGTCGAAACTGATTTTCATTAGTTTTAATTGGTACTGATTATTCCCATTGTCTATCTCGAGCTCGCTGTATCGTTCAAAATGGCGGGAAATGATTACGTAACACATTTTGTATAGCCTGTTTTTTTCCAAAGGCCAACAACTTTATTCTAGTCATAACGGTAATAGTTCAGCAAGTTCTGATGACAGAACACTTAATCTCACTATTTGACACTAAACTAGAGCATCAAGCGATTTCTTTTTAAATCGCTCAACATAACTAACCTTTTGACCCCGACTTAGCTCACGGTGAAGCATTTTGATTTACTTACGTTTGACAATAAACAAAACTACAACAAGAGGTGACACACGACTGACATACCTCAACAGAAGGCTCAATGAAATTTTCGTTCACTGTCGGCTTCAAAATCCACGTTCACTAAGCTTTACCCAATCTGTGGATTAAAAATGGGTTTTCCCTTGAAAACTAACAACTTTGCATGTTTATTTTTATTATAATTATTTTTCAACAGCCCCCTCCCCTCCCCTTCCCTCCGGAAGACTAGTTGGGTGTGCGAGACTTGTGGGCTTTAAATGCGTCAATATGTTTGGAACAAAACAGTTAACAAAACAGTCAAAACAAGTTATGACCGAGCATTCTGACCGAGCAAGACTGCATGCGCAATACAGGGATCATCAACATTACTAACAGAATGTAGTTCCCAAAACCTGGAATTCTTCTAGTTTGTTTTCTTGTTAATCGGCTATCGCTAATGAAGCTAGCACAAAACCACGGGGGGGGACGCTAATAAAGATTGATTCAAGTAGGTAGGCTCTGAGAACGGTACAGTGGACTATTGAAATAGACCTTTTCAGCTATGACGTAATGTTTTCCCGCTTCAAACATCTTGGGAATGAGATTCTTTGTTTGAGGTACATACATATTAATGTAATGCCTCGAGCGTTGCCATAAACGGAGAAATAAAATCCAAGGGAATGACACGTGACCTGAAACGAGAATTCATACGCTTAAGCTGGAAAGATCTATTTGTATAGGCCTTGGACATATTGCATGGTGGTCCACCTAAACCACAATGCACCTTGCTTGTCTATCTCAGAAGAGGCCTATGGGTTAGCAAGTTTGACTTCATAACACGCATGCGCATGCACTAGAAAGAGATGCATGTTTAATTATTATTATAGTTATTTTAGTGCGCATCGTCGTTCCCGATCCTGCAATACTATTGCATGTTCTTCGTACAGAAGTTTATTTAGCGTTCAGTAGAAAACCTAGATTACTAGTACCTAATATCAGAACTCTTGCTGGATTAGCCAATTCCATAGCGTGAGGGCTGGGACGAGTCCCCTAAATTTTGATAATGTCAACACAAGACTCGCCTAGAAAGAAAGAGCATATTGAGCTTTGCAAAATCCCGAAGTTTGGTGTTAATTGGTTCAATATTGAAGGTTTTACAGCCGTTCTAATATGGTAGAATTTACAAAGAAATGTATGGTTGTAGGGACAAATATCGGACAAATGTCCATAAAACGTTCAATATTGAACCAATTAACACCAAACTTTGGGATTTTGCAAAGCTCGATATGCTCTTTCTTTCTAAGTGAGTCTTGTGTTGGCATTATCAAAATTTAGGGGACTCGTGCCAGTCTTCACGGTATGAAATTGGCTAATGGCAGATAATGTAGGCTCTGGGAACGAGAAGGCATCCTTTTCTTTTAGAGACGACATCCAAAATGCAATAATCGTGGCGTCTAAATTTCCCTAGGTCGAGGAAGAGCAGTTCCAGCCGTCAACAATACTGAAAAATACCCATGGGAACATGAGGATGATCCCCTTTCAGACAACGAAACGAGTAACTCTACAAACTATTCCACTACAAACGAACTCGATTTCCCCGATAGTTTCACCACGGGGAACCCCTCCAAGTTCCCCCCGCCTCATACCAAAGATCACGCAATTGGTCACGCAGGTCACGCAAAAAGTAACGGAGGGTCTAAAGCCACGACACCAACAACATCTTACGGAGACGAACTCGTTAAAGATTACTCGACGACCAATGATTCCTACGTCCCCGAAAATAGCGAGGGAGCTAATGACACCGGAGATAAAACCAGAGATTATCAAATGCTCGCCCAAAATGCAGCGGAAGATGAACGGAGGGCTGTTGTCACCAAGGCTGTGCCATCAAGACACTGTCCTATCCATCACCACGGACTCAAATCAGATCGACTTCAAAGCGATACGAACAGAACAAAACATAATGAATTTGCCGACGATGCAGTATTAGAAGACGAGAGCCCCAGAGTGATTGGTGAGGAATGCGATATTTATATTTCAAATAAATAGATCTCTTACTTTGGGGGTAATGTTTTCCCATTTCAGATCATGTGTCATTCCCTATGATTCATTTGTTTGCTTGCTTGTTTCTCGGTAACGATTGAGAAGATACATTGATAGAAAAATAAAGTTGACTTGAAAACGTTGTTTCGTGGTTCGTAATTCAAGAGAATTACGGTCGGGAGAAGTCGATTGATCATTTTCATTGTAGTCATTAATTCTTTTCGTTTTTAATTTCAAGTCCATTGGGAACAAAACTGACTGAGATGGCTTCGTTTTTGAATCACATCCATATTAATGTATTGTGTAATCACGTGTGACCAGTAACACTTACTTCTTTCTTTTCTTATGTTGAACAGGACTGGAAACCGTTATCTAAATGACCAAATATACACTTGTCGCAAATTCGACTATGATTTGTGGGGAAAGACGGAGAAAGTAACAAGAATATCAAGGAGTACGAAAAGAACTACACTTCCCTCCAACACTGACTCATCTTGAAGCTCTCTCTCTAGTAATTCCTCTTCTGGTATAAGCAAAGACTTCCTTTAGTCATAATAACCATTTCTCCTTAAGTTGTTTAAAGAAAAACTCAACGTTCCTTGATCCAAGATGGCGGAACTCTTTAAACCCATGCCCACAATTCCATGCGGGTCGAGGCTCGTTACCAGTCTTTCTTGACCTCCGCTCAAAGTAAAAGAACTTAAAGGTTTTAGTGGCAAAGCGAAGAAGAAGAAGACTTTGTTGGTAGGACTCCTATAATAGTATTAGCCAGTACTTGATCGCCCAGAAGTAATATATCATTTCAAAAGGCAAATTGAAGTTCATAATAGGCACTTGACAAGAGAACTCTCTTGACACTTGAACATAATAGCCGCTTTTTGAGTTATGATTGGCTACATAATCGAGTAAAACTTTGAGAAGCTATTTCAATTTTGTATAAACTACTGCAAGGCACTGGTCGTCAATTAGAGGAGTGGCTGGTGCAAACGGGGGGAGGGGGGGGTGAGGGGTCAGCATTTTTTAGGTTTCACAAAAGAGGGGGCTAATCCGAGAAACAATGGCAAATTTAGGGGAAAAGGTTAACGAAATTCATGATGTGAAATTCAAAATGTGCCAGTCCCTCCCCTCCCTCCAACTCTTATTAATGACCAGTCCCTAAGACTTACTACTGAATCAACTGTGGGTAAATAGCGCAAAAGCTTGTCCATTTTCAGCTTCGACTTGTCATGACTCGACCGGAAAGTCGACGCTTGTAAATATGAAGAATCAAAGTTAAAAAAAGACACCATGAACGCAAATGGTTAACTGATTTTAATAATAAAAAAAGAAAACAGCAAATAAATAACTAAGTAAATAAAAATTGAAAAAGAGAAAAAAAAACAAAAAGCAAAAATATCAAGACTATAAACTACTTCGGTTTCAGAACATTCGTAAAAATATAATCATTGGACAAGGAATTCTTCAAATTTTCTTATTCAAGAACTTTTCTCTAAGAGGTCCTAAGAGGGGTAACAACGAATTAACTGTTGATAACTTATGATTGTAGTCCAATCAGTTATTTCCTTTAGTGATTCATCTGAAGATGTCTTGGTACGTCTTCGTTAAATTGGCTTCGGACGAACTGACATTTGGCTCGAAAAAACCGCATGAGCACTCAAAATAATTAGACAGTGAATTCTTTAAGAACCAAGACATCAGCTTTGCGCAAATCATTCAAAGCGTTAATGATCGGGACAGCCCTGATATTCATTTTCGCAAGATTCCTAGAACGTCTGTGGCATACCCAAACGCGGCATGTCGGCAAAGTTTCAACACGCAAGTCGCAAACGAATTGCGTGTGACTCAGTTAACTTTGAACACTTTCTATGTTTCTTGCTTTTCTGGACACTAATCTTACTAATCTTACTAAACAGTACTAATGAAAATTACTATTTGATGATCCATTAATCATAACTATTTCAATATCTGAAGAGATAAATTTAATCTAGTAAGATGTTTCATGTTTCGCAGGTGATTTCAAGCGTTGTGAAGTCATGTGATCTGTTCCCGCCATCTTGGATAACAAACTTCTCAACGAAGGATTCAAAGTTTTAACACTATAGCTCATACATAACTCCTTACGAGCTAGCGTCTTTAAAGATATCTCGCCAATTTCCATATTTGGAAATAACGCTGTTCAAAAAATATATATACCTGTCATCCAATATGGCGGGAAATGGTCACGTGGTTCGTCAGGCAAATCACCCACATTATAATTCATTTATTGGAATTAATTTTTCTAATATATCGAGTTATTTATCTATGGATATATAGTCTATGGCTTAGCTGGCTAAGTCTTTCTTATAATATTATAATAGTAAATAGTAACATTAATAGTAATAATAACTAAATGAAATATTCTAATATATCGCGCACAGCTAGACGGTAATAGAATGTTAGAGTCACTCGTATGGATATCATATGTAAAGCCTGGTTCTCACTAGCGACGCAAGCACAAGCGCAAGCAACATACGCAGACTCAGTAGGGTACTGCTCATTAGCG
>JAAAQI020197215.1:0-21468 GCA_011800005.2 Stichodactyla mertensii
AAGCAACTGCTGGGATGCGGGACGCGTCAGACCAAGTTCCCGCCAAAGAGCAATCAGCCAATCAGCATCACGATGGGTACGGACGGACGGACGGACGGAAGTGATGTATACTCAAGCCATGAAAAATCAACTCGATGGGTTACCATTAGTTCTTCTAAAGTATCGCGTGGGCCTTCGGCCCGCGCGGGAGCTCCGCTAATATTTAGATTTTAAGGAAAGATTTTTATCTTATTTAGTATAATCTTTTGTTTTCTTTTGTTTTCTTTTGTTTTGTTTTGTTTTCTTGTTTTGTCTTTTCTTTTGCTTTGTTTTGTTTTCTTTTCTTTTTAATCCCTGTAAGTTGTTTGGTATTGGGCTTCCTGTGAAACCATGTGAACCATCATGCTTTTCGGTTATTAGTTGGACAAGAAACATTGCGAGGGAAGGTGTGAAGGTGTGAAAAGAGAAGAAAACATCGATATTTTGACGGTAAGAAATAATTAGAAGTAGAAAGAAAGAATTGAAACATGAAATATAAATGTTCCTGCTTTCATTGAAGTACTTTATTCTCATATTTTTTCTGTCTTGCTGAAGTTTAACGACGTTATTTTGAACACGTGGCGACTCTGCCGAAGACGTGATTTTGTAAACGTCTTTTTTCTTCAGTGCAGGCGTTGCATTTTATTAATAAATAAGTTTATTTTATCAAAAATGAATGTTTTTTATATTTACATTAATATGTATCATTTACGTTAGGAAAACAGAGTAAAGATGATAAAATTTACTCTTACCCGACCACAGGTAGCCCAAACGTAGCATCAGTGAATCGTGACGTCACGCTTTTTAGATTATTCGTTTTTTTCACGGCCTTGTTTCACCCTCATACTTTCGTGTGCTTAGCAGCTCTAAATAACTTACAATTTGCATGATACATGTAGTATCGAGCAGACTATGTGGCAAAATACCCTTCCCCATACCCCAGAGTCAAGGGTTTGCTCAAACAGATATCTCCTCTCCCCCTTCATTCAGGTTTTGGATGCCAAGCTGAAGCCTGCAGATAGCCGGGACAAATTTTTAGCCGACTTGGTCAACTTCAAAAAATTATTTCTCAGTAATCCATGGACAAAAAGTCTTAAAAAACTTCATTTGAAAGAGAATTTATTTGGGAAGGTCAGACAGGAGAACTGTTTCTGTACTTAATAAGATCTTGGAGATAGTAATTTTTTAAATGAGTGCAGTCAAAGCATTTTGTTAACAGGAGTTGCAAACCTTTAGAAAATTAATGTATTCAAGGAGCACTGAAACAGCAGGTCAAATTTCAAAGCATTGAAAATCACTCAAAATCTCAACTTTTTCACTATGTTTTTAAAACAAAGTGGTCTTTAACTACCAGACTACTGCAATGAAGATACATGTATTGTAGATGATGTGTTTGACTTTGAAGTGTTTTTAGAGACACAATTCAGATGCCATATGAAAATTCAAAGTCATTCAAGGAATAATCAAAGAAGTGTAACATCACAATTAACTGAAGCTCATGTGGGCTACTTGTGACCTGACCCCTCCCCTGAAAATTTGAAATCATATTTTATTTTCATAAAGGTAATTCCCTAGTTTTGCAGTGTGCGCCACTACTGTACATAGCACTGATACATGTAGCTCATTTTTCTCTTTACATCCAATGTGAATCAAAATGGAGTTAAAGTACATGTAATAGCAATACTTTGTGTGACAGGCTTTTGTCATTCATGTGACAAGCAGCAAAACAAAGCAACTTTTGAAAAGCTATTGTGGCTCTGGTTGGCACATAAACATTACAATTTATTTTTTAGTAAACATGAAGTATCACTACATTGCCCAGAATGTCTGACTAAATGCATTTTAGGCACTATCTTGAAACTCACCCTAGTCTCCCTTGGCCATCTGTTTTCGAGCTCAAATTTGTACTTCGACAGCAGCAGCTCAAAAACAAACATGGTCAAAGTCAAAAATACTATTTCACAGGAATATTCAGACCTATTTTTTGACTTTGGATGCTTTGGTTTGGTTTCCATTCCTTTATCTGGAGAGCAACAGCATTTCCTGTGGAGGTATTTCACCACTAGCCAAAGTTTTGCTATTTGTGATTGCAATGCATCATGGGAAATTCCATTGTTCACCAACATGGAGTCCCCTGTTCTAACGGTTTAGAATATTTTTTATAAGTGTCCAGCCATGGAGTCCTACTGGCAAAATATCTGCTCGTAGGCATTCTCCTGTCCTCAGATATTCCACAAACTAGCCAAGTAGGTCCTCACTGTCCATCTATATGAGAGGTCACAGAATTAACACGACAAAAATTCTTGGCCATGAAATTCCTTGCCTACACTCCATTCTTTGAGAATATGCTGATTTAAGAGAGAAACTTGCCCTCTCTAGATAGACAAAATAGATCTAAAAAGGCTCAAACTTCGAGCAACAGCCATTGCAATGAAAAGATGTGGTACCAAAAGAAGTGAGCCTTCAATGTTTTGAAACAGTGGAAATTTTCATGATGACCCCAAATTTGTTTTGGGTTAGAGGTTGCAATTCAACTAAGGCCAGAAAATCAATAAAATAGCTTACAGTAAAAGTGCCCAGTAGTCAAAGGACAACATTTTGCTATTTGGGGATACCCTTTGTTTGATTCTCATGTTTCAAATGATGCTCTTGTACACCATCCAAAATGACTCAAATCTATGCTGTTTAGATAAAAAAGAACACAGTGACCCTCCTTTTTTCATTTTTGGAGTAAACAAGTTTCATAAATATCTACATGTACATTTGGTTTTAATTGTACTGAATTACCTTAAAAGTTAAAAATATTAATTGTAACACCATATACTTCTTATAATTATATGAATAAATTTAACATAGCTTAGGTAAGGCCCAGGGCAAATGTTGGACTAACGTTATGCCGAACTTATTAAACATAGGTTCAGTGGAAGGTCAACTAAGGACTGATGTGGCAGCAAACGTTGAACTAATGTCAATCTTAATTTACTTGCACACAAAAGTTTTAATGGTAATCAATATGCATTGAAATGCATGGGAGCGTGCATTTAATGCTGACTGCATACACTTGCATTGGTGAATATAAATACTGATCTCTACGGGCATTTCTGTGGAATACTATACTCCAAAACAGAAAATGGAGTAGGAGAAGAAAGATACAATTGCAAGCCCTTTTATTAGTTGTTTTTGTAATTGTTTCATTCATTGGAGACTCTATTCTAGTCTAGTCATACCACTGTTTTTACGACATTCCATTGACTTTGAATGTGGTCTTCTTAATCTGAGAAATATTCTAAAGACACAGTTACAGGGTATCATTGTTTTCGTTTCTACTCGGCCAAATTCAGAACGTTATCGAGAATGACTCAGCATTACATGTAAATTTGTCTTTCTACAGTGCATGTTCATCAGGGGGGGAATGAGTGTTGGGAGGTGGGGGAGTGGTTGTTTTCACAGATTTGGTGTAAATCATGTGATTTGCATGATCAATTTATTGTTTTACATAATAATAAATTCAGTTTGGCATGTGTTTAATACAGCATTTGCCATGAAGTCGCTCTGGAGTTGTAATATCCAACTTGGCTTGTCAAGCTTACGTTGGACTTGAACCTATTAAATAGGGTCAACCTGAATTGCAGCAAACATGCTAATCATGAGCCTATTTCAAACTAAATAGGTTTGACTGAATTAAGCTCATGGTTAGTTTGACATTTGCCCTGGGCCTAAGCAAATAAGTTATAATTTTCCCTATTATTTATTTTATAATTATCTTTTTCTTACAGCATGTAACTTTCATTCATTTTTTACTTTATTTTATTTTCAGACAAAGGGCAAAGAAAAAAGAGGAACAGCTACAGTTTACTTCCACTTAGAGCCTAGTGAGTACAGTATTTGCTGGTATATTATTACAGGTACATTAATGATAGCGTTTTAATGATCAGTGATAATCAGAAATGAAACCTTTTTGTTTACTACAGTTATGACTACATGAAGATTTTTTTATGCTCATCATAAAAAAAAACAACACAGAACAGGAGAGTTTGTATTTTTTTTTAGGAAATTAATCAAAAAATTTCAGTGATATAACAACAATGTAAAATTGCTAAGTTGAAATAAGCTGGGACATAATAAGTTGGATTTGGACCATTAATTTCTTGGCTTAGCCTGATACCTTCACTTTATACAGTCCACAACAATGTTTTTTGAATTGACTGATCTATTCGCTCAACCACGTGTGAGTGTGAGCTCCTGTATAATAATCCACACCATCTCGTAGAAGGGGACTTATCAGTGGTTTTATCTGCATCTTCTCAAAAAGTACTGTTAACAGGTGACAAACTTTTATTGAACATTGAGATTTTGCCTGATGGCTAGTGCTGCACAATAGGACATGAAGTTCCCTTCACTGTAATTATATTGGTTATGATCACAGTGGGTGATAATTTATAGACCAAGGGAGGGGATGTGGCAGTGTTTGAGACAAAAAGATGCAAGGGAGGTATGGACAGTGAAAGAAGTGTAGAGCATGTGGAGTGAGGGAACAAACAAGGGGGGGTGGAAGCAGACAGAGGTGAGACACTAAGCAAGACCAGGGGCATATGGAAGAGACGAAAAGGGGGGACAAAATTGTTGTGTACTGTACTTCTGTTTGTAAGTAAAAATGTATCGCATTGTAAGTCCATCTCAGAGGTAAGTTCAAGAATATTTGCATGGAGGCAATCTGTAGATACAGTAACAGACAAATATTGCTTTGTTAAAGTTAAAAATTAATTTAAGGAATGTTCTGTTGTGATTCTCTTGAAAAACAACTTTGGTATGAAAATAGGCATTTTCTCAACAAACACTTGGATGCTGTACAGAAATATCAGTAAAAACTAAAGTTTTTTTGCTCAAGTGATAACCAATTCCTGATATTATTAGCTTTGAAATAGGCAGTTTGCTCATGTTTTCACATTAACTAGATGCTCATGAGTGTAAACTGGGTTGCCTGTGCTGAGGCTAATTAATGGTGTGCTGTACTTTGCACAACAGAATCATTTTTATGCAAAACATAATAGAGTATCTAGCTAGACATCTTGCCCAGTGATATCTTGCCCCTTTAGTAGTAGAAGTACAGACACAACTTTGTTGGAGAAATGGAAGCTATGCTTTTGCAGCTAGCAACCAGCATTGCGTTATGCGTGTTACCTTACTCTTCATCTTGACGTTGTCACGGCACAACCAAATCAATTCCTGATAAACTCCCTCAAAAACTATTTAATACACTGTGTGAAATAAGTGAATATAGTGTTCACTTTGTGTAAGCTTAATCGGTTTGTACAAATATCTTCTTGATCAGAAAGACGGCTGTTATTTTTCCATAATATACTTTCAAACCCAGCTTCTTATTTCCTTTTTCACAAAGCACAATCTAGCTGTTTGACAATCAAGTCAAGCAACATGACAATGGTCTAACACAATAAAATGAACAAGCTTTGCACATCGAGACCTCAGGTCAATAATGATTCTTTATTATCAACCTACAAAAATTATAATTTTACTACAGCTTTCTCAGTTACTGAATGTATTCGCCACAGCTTTTCCTGTTTGACATAGAAGGGAATTTATGAACATAATAACACAAATTACAAGAAAATTTAGGAAAACTGGCACTTCAACGAAATAATACAAATGAACACAATGCAAAGAAGCAGCAAATTCAACTTTAAGTTAGTAGACTTTGAATGCTTGTTTCATGTCCCAATATTTTGATGGCACATCTTACCAACTGAATTTTGCAATGTATTTCGAGTTGTCTTTCTTGCACTTCATGATCTGTTTGTTACTTCTAAACTCAACTTTCTGGTAATCAACCTTCAAATTTTGTACATCAGGATTCTAGTACTCAGTTTCAGTGTAGTATTTGTCAGTACAGTGCATAAAGTAAGCTTACATATATGCAGTTCATATTTGAGAATGAACTAGTTTGATCTTAGATTGATGTCTTTTTGAGTTCATGGACCAACCCATTCCAAACTTGCTCAGAGCATGTTTTAGTGTGGACTTACAGTGAACAGCCTGTATGCTGCTGAACAGCTCAAGATAAAAGAGAAAAATATTGGGCCACATGCCCATAAAACACATACGGCGAGAATAAATCCTTTCTAATTCATGAACAACAAGCTCTGCTTGAAATATCTCACTATATGGCCGCAAAGTCTTATTGGGTAATATCATGGTGACCCCTCGGTGTTATTGTGCAATGCATTTTTAATAAGAACTTTGATTAGCAATCATTAGTAAGAAAACATTTCCAAATACGGTCGTTTGCATCTACCCATGAACAGTCACTCCAACTTTCCATCAAGCTGGAAAGTTTCTACTGTCTATTTTCCCAGTTCCACAATATTTCCAAAAATGCTCCCAATATATGTGGGGTGGCACTCTCAAAAAATATGCAGAATCAAGTCTAGAAAGTTGATAAATTGAATTAATTTAGATAATGGTACCTAAGAGAGAGCGTGAGAAACATTGAGGTTTGGCGGCTAAAACTTTGAAGTTTAATGGTATGATAGAACATGTCTTGACTGTTGATGGGTAGATGCAAGTGACGGTATTCACATCTCAAATATTTTAGGGTGTTATTATTTCTATATTTCATTTTTGATTGTTGAATTCTTCCTCTTTGGATTTACCTATGCATAAGAAATTGTTTTCATCCAGAACAAGCCATTCCAAACTCCTACAAAACATCTTTCATCTTGGATTGCATAACGTACAATATAGACCTTACAGTCTAGGAAAATATGATTTCTCAGCTCTCACTAAAAGCATAGTACATGTACCTACATCTGTTAAAGACAATGTAAATATCTTAAAATCAAGCTTGAGATGACTTGTAAAAACATTTGTCATGATGTAAACTTGCTTTTAAAAGAATTTTTTGTGTACACGATATTATTGGCTGAATGTACTTGTAGATTGCTAATTGTTTACTACAAACCAGTGATTTATATTTTTAGATCGAAATTTAAGCAGTTATAGAATTCATCCATGTTTCTATTCAAAATACTTCTTACCAGTAATTTAGCATGGGGATTTTATAGATTTTTTAGGGGAGGGGCCATTTGCTCCTGGCAATTTTTTAAAATTCTTTGCGAGACATGAATCACACACAAATTAATTTGCCTTCCCAAAATTTAACTAAGGACTGGAATGAACTTGTGTGGGACTGAATTTGGAGACAGGATCAAAAGGTGCCACCATATTGCATTGGATTCTGGGATTGATTGTGGGGATAAGATAGAGTTTGTGCCCAGTCTTTCTTTGAATTTTAGAAAGACAAACAGCTAGATTATAGTGCTTAATCCTCCACGTGAAGCCAGGATAAACATACTCATTTATTGGTTTTTCACTCCTTTAGGAGAATTTATTGCAGTAAACAACAGTCAAGAGGCACATGGGAAAACATTACAGATAAGTCACTATAATAGAATTGTAAACTAGTATGTACAACATAAGTAGCACTAAAATGTTGAAGAAATGTATTCTTTTAACACCATTTATGTCCTTCATAGTCACTGCACCCTGTGTGATGGTTTGTTGCTCATTTAGGCCCAAGTTTTGTACAGCCTGTTTTGAAACATTCTGATTAAAATGGTTATTTAATTGAAAACTGGGAAGGGAGAAGGAGAGGGGGAGGGGAGGGGAGGGGAGAGGGAGCCTCTGTGGGAAGCCCATTGTTTCTATCCAAAGGTTACCAACCTAGATTATTGCTTGCATTTTATGGATTTGTCATACATTTATACTAATACCTGTCTGCAGTGATTACCACCTCTGGCATACTTATAGATTCAATAGATGCAGGATGCAGGTGAGTTGTTGTTACATACAAGACATAATTACAAGAGAACTGAAGGATTAAATAGAAACTACTGCATAGATATTATACAGAGTATTCTGGTTTGTGGATATGGAAAGCACATGTTTCTAAGTAGTATGATAGTAAATCATTTACGTAGCAGTTTGATTGGTAGTTGAATGTTTCTGAGTATGGCATAATCCTTTCAAACCCACATAACTACATGTACATGATAGTAGTTTTCTGTTAATGATGAAGATACAGCAACAACTGGGTTTGTGCTGATCCTTAAATCTCTTTTAAAAAGTCCAGCAATTTAGAATTTATTTCAAGTCCATTTGAAAAGTACTTGGATAAAAAAAGGCAAAAACTCCTTAATACTTTTTGAAAATTGCAATAAGTTTGAATTGTTAACATAACTCTGCTTGGCACAGTATTTCACAACATGTCATTCATGGCAAATGTCTTGCTCTTTTATATTGATCAATCTAGTCCTTAAATACTCATTATATAGTCCTGTATTCATTTTGTGGAATTTAGCATAAACCCTAAAAAGAAAATGAAATAAAAAAGCTGTAAATGAATATTGAGCTAAATTGTAAAATTTAATCTTTATATTAAAAGGTTAAAAATACATTTAACTCTGTTAGATAGGTATTTAATTATATATTACATTTGAAAATTTAAAAATCATTTTTTTATTCAATTCTCACTATAAATTCAAGGTTTTAGAAATAAAAGTTGTTAATATAAACTTAATGAAAACTTAATACAAACTGTATAAAATTAGATAACATGTTGAAAACATTTTAATGTTTTGTTAATTTAAAGTACAGTTAGTTTTGAATTATTCTGCAAGGGATATGGACATTGCTATCTATAATCAGAAAGGTCACTTTCTAAGACACAAGTGAATAACAAGAATTATACAACCCAGTACATGGTAAAGGGTATGTCATTCCTAAAGCTTCAAGGCAATTGGGTGCACCAGGTTTCAGACCAGACACAAGTCTACCTGGATTAGAACAAGCCCCCTGTATTTTGAGACGTTGCTCACTGGATTCAAAATCTGGGAGCTTGAATACCACATAGCATGGCACCAACATGACCATTCCATTGCTTGAGTCTTTAATCCAGAGCTGCTAGCAGAGTGCAATGTCCCCAACATGATCAGATTCTACTGCAGGGCTAGAAGAGCAGAATACCACCAACATGACTATTCCATTGCTCAAGTCTTAAATCCAGAACTACATGTACAGTCATGTAGATGAACAAAATACCTAGATTCCAGATTCCATAGCTTGAGTCTTTAGTCCAAAGCTCAAGACCTGAATGACCCTAACATGACCACATTCTTCTGGTTGAGACATAATGCTTACAAGATGATTAGAGATAACTACTTGAGACAAGAAGACCTACAAAATGAGCCAATTCCATTGCTTGAGCATAATCTGGAGTTAGCTGAGCATCATATCCCCCAATATGACTGATTCCACTGCTTGTGTCTTCTATGCAGATCTAGCACTGCTCAAGACAGAAGGCCCACAGAAGGTGACAGATTCTACTGCTTGGACATAACCCAGAGCAAGCTGAGCATAGTACCACTAATGTGACCAGATTCCAGTGTTTTAGACGGAAGTCCTACAAGATGACAGGATTCTGCTGCTTCAGATGGCAAGCCTCTAAGATGACCAGATCCATTGCTGGTGCATAAACTACAGTTATCAGTTACACTTATCAATGCACCTAACATGACTGACTCACTGCTTTAGACAGAAGGCCTCTAAGGTGACCAGATTCCACTGCTTGTGCATACACTGTAACCCACAGTTAGCTGAGTGTAATGCACTAACGTGAGTGATTCACTGCTTGAGACAAAAGGCCTCTAACATGACCAGAATTCTATTGATTGAGCATTATCACTCCACTGTTAGCTGAGCAGAATGTTCCCCAACATGAATGATTCCAATGCTTGTGTCTTCTACCATATCTAACACAGCAGATTCTGCTGTTTGAGACAGAAAACCAACAAGCTGACAGATTGTACTGCTTAAATACATTGTATAATCCAGAACAAGCTGAGCCCCTAACATCACCAGATGTATGTGATAACAAAGGAACACAGGATCTAATGGCTAGTAATAGTAATCAGCAGTGCCCAAATGTACATATTACAAGCAATTGGTAACAGCCTCAAGCAGGAATGACTGATCACCACTGCAGTTACTACTATTGGCAAGTGCTACTTGTTGTTAACTGATGGGTGGAGTACCGCAATTCTCCAGTGAACAACCACTAATCTTTTATCTTATTAAAATTGTGGTCCTGGTGAGGCCTACAAGTCAAGTAGCTCTTGGATGTTGCATGTTCCTTTAAAAAAATTAAACTTAATACCTAAACTTTACATAATCAATCAAATTGAAATAGAATTATGCTGAAAAAGTTGAATTGAATGCAGTTGAATTGAATTTTGAATGCAGTTGAATTGAATTTTGAATGCAGTTAAAAAATATTTTGTGTTAATGTACATATTTCATCTCTTGTAATTTCTCTAGATGACCATGCTAGTGTACTCAAACCATTGTTGCAACAGAAATGTGATAACCTAAAGAAATCATTTTAAATATTGAAGCAGTTGGTTGAAATAAATACTACAAAGCTATTGCACACTATAAAAAATAGAAGAGACAACTCAAGTATTTCATAAGATATAAAACAATTAGACATGATTTAGGGTGAATTATTATGGTCACCAAAATGTGATGAGCTTGAAGCCCATTATAAGCTAAATACTGATCAAGAAATCCAACAGTGCAAAATCAAAATGTGATGAACTTGATGCTACCCACGTTTGTACAATGTACAAGATACAGTAATGCATGAAGTACATTAGAATCATACAACTGTGATGGAGTTGTTGGAAATAGTTTTTTGAACATTGATGCAGAACAAGACAGGGATGCATATAAGTATATGGTAATCATGCAAATATGATGGACTTGATTAATTCACAATTGAACATTATTACATAAGATTCAGAACATGACAGGAATGTGCAAATATAGTCATCCAAATACAGTGGAATTGATGAACTGACAATTGAACATTATATAGGATATCAGAACACATCAGGAAGGATAAAAAAATTATAATGGACTTGAAGCAATCTATGGCAGCACTAAAGGAAAGAATAACAGGAGTGTACAAGATGGGTTTTATCTTATCCTATATTGGTTCTGTTAAAGTATGATTAATGAAGTCACCCAAGACAAGATGTACAGACAAGTTATTTCAAAGCTCGAAGTAACATATATGACTTGAAGAAATACCCTTTATTGTAAGTTGTGATCTGTCAGTCAGTGCCAGTTAACATCCTTGGTTTTTAGGGATAATCACAAGCTGGGGTAACCAACCCCTGGGGCGTGCCCAATTAACCATAAGGGATTGCTACTGTCATTGTTTGTACAATTACATTCAAGACAGGTCATGGATTACATGTTAATTTATAACTAATGAATAATTGATACATCAAGATCAAAGATGAGATGTCAAACACACCAAGCATTCTCCAAGGATAAAGTTTCATTGCAAATTTGCTAACAGAGGAAAGAGGAAATGACAACAAATCTCAAATACTGTTGCATAGAATGCCAAATCTCTAGTACCCACCAGAAGAACATTGACAGTAAAAATTTTGATGCCTACACTTTCAACTGTTGCAAGAACACCAAATAAAGAAGACTTACTGAAATCCTTACAATATTTGCCTGACAGTGGTCACCACATAAACGCTATAGTCTGAAATTGACCCAAAACTGAATGCCAGGGGTGAATATGAAGTAGAAAAGAATAGTGTTAGTGTATTTTTTATCTGTGGCATCAAATTTGATGCCAAAAGGTGTGCTGAAAGTAATGTAATTTAATGTGAAGTTATATCCAATACTCTGTAGCATGGTCATTCTAGCCCCTTTTATCCATTAATGTTTTAATCTATATCTTATGCCCCTCATTTTCGTTGACGAGAACTATTATTAGCTAAATGGCCACTGACTAGTAACAGAGTGCTACGATACTGTTTTATTTTTGCACATTATGCTTGAAATGTGTAGTAAGATTTATTTTTCACTTCAAAGTTATCAGGCATATTAATGTAACAAGATTTGATTCATCCCATTACATGGTCTCAAGAAATACTAGCTGTTATTACAGCTGAGCTTGCAATAAGATTTTCTTTTGTTTGAAGAATCATTCAAGTGAAGCTATTGGGTCAATACAATGCATAATGGCTCATTTGCATCTCATCTGCTTGCAGCCCTAACAACAGCTATTCAATGTACTTTGCAAGCAGGTGTGATAATGTGGTTAGAGTATCCCTGTGTAGTCAACATGCTCATTGTTGGTTGCATTTACAATATTTTCGTGAAGGTTTTCTTGAAGGTCTGACTAGTTACAAAGTGCTACAGTACTGTTTTTTTTTTTTTTTTTGCTCATTATGCTTGAAATATGTAGTAAGATTTATTTTTCACTTCAAATTTATCAAGTGTATTAATGTAACAAGATTTAATTTATCCCATGATATGGTCTCAAGCAATGGCTGTTATTACAGCCGAGCTCACAATAAGATTTTCTTTTGTTTGAAGAATCATTCAAGTGAGGCTATTGGGTCAATACAATAAAAATGGCTCATTTGCATCTCATCTGCTTGCAGCCCTAGTAACAGCCATTAATCAACTTACTTTGCAAGCAGGTGTAAAAAAGTGGTTAGAGTATGCCTGTGTAGTCAACATACTAATTGTTGGTTGCATTTAAAATATTTTTTTGAAGATTACTATTTGCTTATGTGTTTGTTTTGTCCTCATCTAATGTGTTTGGGGTTTGTAAATGACAATTTGTAGAGCTGGCAGTTGGAGATTTGCTGTGATGTTTGAGCTACAGCTCATTGAAATACTTGGACAGATGGTGGAAGAAAGTTGCCAGATTTGTGGGAGAATTTTAGAGTCCTTGTCCAGAATGCTTATTAGGCTTAGTTTTGAACTATTTGAGCCAGGGTAATTTTTGTGCCTGCAAAAGTCGCAATGTGAACTAAGCAAACAATTCTTACTGATTGTAGCACATGCCATCAATCTTGATGATCTAACTAAATCAAGAACCAACTCTTTCTACATGTAAGCCATTGATTTACCAAGTAATTTTCCAAAGTATATTTTGTACAGTAAGAAGGCTTGTTTGCTAATAAATTGCTAGGTACTGCAAACATCATAAGACAATTTAATTTAACTGCAGTTTTTAACACACATTTTGCTGTTGTTACAATGCATTTACAATTTGTAGACCAACTGTTATCCTGGTTTTTGAGCAATGACAGAAAGAATTATTAAAAGTGAAGGGCAAGGTTTTTTGGATACATCCATTGTATGGACATCCATTATAGTGTCATAGCAAACTGCAAATTAATATGACAAATGTATGTGGGGAACTTAATTACCAAATTCAGTCTATTTTTACTAAAAGGAATTGACATTATCAACAAGCTTACTAATTGTTTCACTATTTGATGCTCTCATGGGTTATAAAACATTTCAGTAATATTTTATTTGCAAAACCTTTTAAGCATTTAAAAATGCTTTCTTCTGGATGGGCTGTTTGTAAATACTGTTTGTGACATGACCAAGTCTCATAAGAACACATGTTTGGTACCTTATTTGATCTCTTGATCAGTCTTGTGATGATGTTTATGCTTGGTCAGGGATACCTTGGCTTCATCCTTGATAATCAGAAAAGCCTCTGGTGAAAGGGCCATTGATTGTTTCCATAATGTACAACTTGAGTAAAAGCTAATATTATTATTTATATCTTAAATTTCAATCTCTTCCCTTTAAGGACTAATCTAAACCATACCACACACAATTAAATTATGAATTTGTATTGAATTCTATTTTATATCATATTATATAAGAATACTGATAATTCTAAGTTCGTAAAATATGGCTAATGTTGAATAACTTTTAAGAACACCTACATTTCTTTGTAGTGTAATAAAAGATATTCTACTACCAATTTGATTCCTACTTTAATGGTGTTTTACCAGTATTTCTTAGAAATGTGTGCCATCCATGTCCACAAACCAGAATACCTTGTATAATATCTAGTATATGATCATTTGTTATCAAATCCTCCAGTCATGCTGGTGAATTATGTCTTGTATGTACCAGTTCCTCATCTGTGTCCTGTATTTCTTGAATCTCTAAGTACACCAGAGGTAGGTATTTCATTGGGCAGGTGTTTATGGTAGTTGTCCTGATTACTTAGGGGCTGATTATATGAAGTGAGTTTGCCCAGTTAACAGAGCTGGCTTGGTTTGCTGAGATCTAGGCTTGTCTTTAAAACATACAAAACTTAGTCATTGTGATTACATGGAAAATGGGCCAGCCCAGTTGGTCAAGATCCTGGCAAGTCAATGCCATGATCTCAGCAATGTGGGCTGAAAATTCCACATATAATCACATAAACTGAGCCAGCCTTGGTATGCAAGCTGAAAAAGGACAGCGTTTTGCATGGTATGCATGAGCAGTATTGGTCTTCAAAATTCAAGATGGCAAAGTGTGGAGAAAAATGTACATGCCAAGGGTAATGTTGTTGAAAATGGTCAGGATAAGACTACTGAGCCACCATTTTGTATAAACAACACCCAAACTTCATGCCAAAAGTTTTTAAATGAAGGCTTGGCCTGGCTTCCCCAGCTGGCCTGTCTTATGAAATACATGTATAAGGTTTAAGTTCATCTCAGCAAACCAAGGCAGCCCAGTTAACCAGGCCAGCCTGCTTCAAATAATTGGCCCCTTAACCCAAACTCTTAGCTGATGATGGGATGGTAACCTTTAGCCAAAGCATGCTGCTGTATGTATTTTGTTCCTCTGCAATTATGTTATCTACAGTACACCAGAAATCAATATCCCCTTGTAATGAAGAAAGCTGTATTATTATCTCAACATCTCCTTGGTTTCACAAACATCTATCAGAAATTACTGGGATGACATTGTGGCAGCCCCTTAAAAAACAGGATTTTTCCCATTGCTTTGTTTGAGAAACAAAATATTTTTGGTCGGCTAATTATATCACGGGCTGTAAAAACTTATCTATCCCTAATTAAACAGTCAAAAAAACCATCATGATAGTGCAGTAGCTAACAATTGGATAGAGAAGAAATTAGCTAATTCTTTTCTTAAGTCTGGTTTTTACTAATGGCATAAGCATACATGGTTTACGGCAGTTACGCCCGAAGGTCGATTTGCCTGAACATGGAAACCCGTTCACCTGTAGCATATTATCAACCAAAAGGAGATGTTTCGCCCGCAAAAAAAAAAATGAAAACCTGTTCGCCCAGAGTTTTTAAATCATAGTAAAACACAAACTTAAGAGACTACATAAATTATGTTTTATCGAGAACGAAGTCAAACAAACCAGTATTTATCTCACTTAAACAAAGTGTCTCCGATGCTCACTAAAATCATACGATCAAACTAGTATTATACGTTGTGTTTGTGCTTCTTGATCTTCTTCACAACTGAAACAGCACCAAATGGCTGAAAGGCCACCAAAATATTATAGTAGAAAGTAGTATAAAACATATAGCATTTGAATGATTTACAGTATTTGGATAACTAGAGCCAAAGTTATTTGCACTACATCAGCAGAAAAATATAGCAGCCATCTTTGGCGGCTTACTATATATTGATATTCCAAGCCACTAAGCCATTGGCCTATGTTTGATACATTCAATCAAACTGAATCAAAATGTCTGGAAATCTAAAAAAAGAATGGGCATGCCAGTTGTTCATCTAAACTTGAAAGACCATCGCTGCATATTTTTATTTTCACTTGCTTACTGCATTTATTTCGATATTTGGAGATGTTACAGTTGGAATAGAAACTCTGTGGGCACCCGAAATATTTCAGAAATCAATCTGAAACAATTTTCCAACTTCAATAAGTTTGATTGATTTGTAGTCAGACGAGCTTCTTCCAGTTAGAAAGTCGGAGTCCATTACAGCGTTAGTTGTGTTTTTGAGTGTGTTAAGCTAAAAACGAGTAAGTTTCATGCCAGTTAATTTCACATAACTTTGCCCATGTGGGTTGCAAAGTTCGTTGGGAAGTTCCAAGGTACGGAACGTCACAAGTTAGTTGGCATTTAGCCAGTCTACTTACAAACTTCAAAACAAAGTTTCCAACTTGCCTACCACGGAAATTCAGAACTTTGCCCTTTCACCAAATAATATGAAGTATGAAAAAATATTTGATGCTTAGTATAAGAATTTCTAATCAACTGAGGTCAATAAAATTAGAATATTTTGTAGTTTAGTTCAGTAAAGACAATATTTCTGAACGTCCGCGCCAGACAAGTTGAGAACTTTGTTTTGGAGTTCACAAGTAGACTGGCTATCTAATTGCCAACTAACTTGCAAACTTCGTAACGTACTTCGGAATTTCCCAACAAACTTCGCAACCAGCATGGAATACTTATGGGAATAGTCCTTCCGAGCAAGCGAACAATAAGTTAAATCAACAATGCCCTTAAAACAACAAATATGGAATTCTTCCTCATAACAATACATTTATGTTCTAATTCGCTGTAAATTATTTTCCTTTTAAATGCTACAGGAATTCATGACCAATGACTAAATGATGGATTGGATGCTCATGCAATCCAACGACGCGTGAGAGTCACAAAGCACTATCGAGGCATGAAATCAGAAAGGTCTTACCGCGAAAAAGCTGATTATCCACAGCAGACTTAAACTTTTTTGAAGAGCCAGAAGGATGAGGCGTCTTCGCTTCTTTCTTCCTTTTCTCAACTGCATTTTTAGCTTTTCTTATCTTCTTTTTGTCCTCGGAGTTGGAAGCTAGGTCATCAGATTCATATTCCTGAACGACTAACCACCCGTCCTTCGTGCGATCGGCTAGCTTAACGAGCTTCTGTCTTTTCCTGATTTTCTCTTTGCCCTCATTTACGAACCTCTATACCTCCTCAGGGTTGTCGGCGCTGTTCTCTATCCCTGTAGCATTTAAAAGGAAAATAATTTATGTTCATTTGAGCGCAGCGAATTAGAACGTAAACTTTGTTTTGGAGTTCGCAAGTAGACTGGCTATCTAATTGCCAACTAACTTGCAAACTTTGTAACATACTTTCCCAACAAACTTCGCAACCAGCATGGACAATGGTATGTGAAATTAACTGTAATATTAAAGAAGAATAAACTACTTTGATTAAGAATTTTATTTTGGCTTAAGAGACATTAAGACAAGTTTTTGAGATAATAGATTTTATGCGTTTGCAAGTTGGCAAAAGTTCAGCGTCCCAAATTCATTGAAACGTAACGAAGGACACAGTAAGAAAACTGTCTTGGAGAATTTGATACAAAACTTAAGTGACTTTAAAATGTGTTTTTAGAAAACTACGAATCATAAGTTCACTTTATTTTATAATGCGATGAAATAAATTTTAAGATAGTTGAATTCAGAAAAAGAGGAAGACTAGATTTAGCTGTTCCTGAGAAATTCTTCCCGGCTGGAGATGTGAAAATCATCGATGAAATAAACTTTGTAAATGTAGATAGGAAGCAAGACATGTTTTGAGAGTTTTCAGTTTGGTAAGTTGAGAAACACAAACAGAACGTAATAGTTTGATGGTATGGTTTCACTTTATATATGTAGTTAGTTTGTGTTTTTCTATGATATGACTCTGGGTGAACAGGGTTTCATTTTGTGGGAGAAACATCTTGTGTTTTGGTTGACTAATATGCTACAGGCGAGCTGGTATTCATGATCGGGTGAACTGGTTTCCTATTCGGGCAAATCGTCCAGCATTACCAAAGGGCGAAATGACCTTCAGGCGAAACAACTGGTTACCGCATACCCGGGGGGAGGGGGGGGACTCCCTGATAAAAGGGGGTGGGGGTCCTCATCATCCTTTTAGGGTTTGAAATCAGTGTTTTGGTCCCACTTAGGGTGATAATGACGAGAATGCCCACCAGCTGAGTTTTATGGTCCCTTTTAGGGTATAAGATCAACAACAATACTTTTTTCAAAGATTGATTTTATTTTAATCACACTATCAATCCCTTATAAAAGGACCCCTTATAAAAGGGAGTGGGATCGAGAAACTTAGGGGTGAAATTTCATCACTGCAATGCCCATAATCTCAAAATACAGGTCCCTTTTAGGGGTCACTTTCAGAATTTCCGACAAGGACCCCCACCCCCTTTTATAAGGGAGTCCCCCCCCCCACCAGGCCACATACATGTAAGTGTAAACAACATGTGCAGACTCAGTTCAGTTCTTTCGAAAAAGGTGGTGTGCAGTATGAGAAAAGACAAGTGCCAATTATCAGTAACAGCCAGCTGGAAAGTTTGCCTATGTTGCTTATGCTTATGTTGCTTGTGAGGAGTAGGCTTAAGTGCTATTTGTGTTGTACATTTAACGTTTACTATCTATTATTGGTGTCTTAGCTGTATAAACACTTCTTGATTAAGAGAATCATGGTGAAATAACATTTAATACAACAGCCAGTTTTATTCAATTTGCAATTGGTTTTGAAGCATAATGTTAGTCATGGTAAATCAACATTATGAATTCCATCTGTGTCTTGACTGATAAATTGACTGCTGCCAGTATGACAAGGTTTTGGGCTTTTCATTTTGGTATTCTATACAAAAGCTAGGTATCAGGCTCAACTTGTAGTGTATTCTAATTGGATGAGCACAGATATTACATCCACAAGGTGATTGGTTCATCACATATTAACAATTCCTGCTAACACTGCATGTGTCCATTGCACCTTACTAATCCACATCCTGGGATGTTAGTGTGTGCATAGCAAGGGCCTTGGGGAGGGAAGAGGTGAGCCAAATGCTAGATAACTAAGCAGCCGATGTGTCCCCCTCACAAAAATATGAGAAAGCAATTCCATTCAAGAGATTTTTAAGGTCAATTCCACTGTACACAAGGTATTTTTCTCATTATGATATAAACCACAGATTTGTTCAAATTATTCAGTAGCAAGTATTAAAGTAAAATGCACAAACTTAATCCTTTTTTTTGAGAATATCTAGTGCTTAGATATTAAAAAATATATATACTCGAGTTTTTTTTTCAACTGATCATTTTCTTTAAGAAACTGTTGTGATATGTACTGATAAATAAACAAATGAAGACTGGTTATTCAGTGGAAGATGAAAAAGTCTATTGCATGACTATGTTGTATTTAAATTTATAGAATAACTGATTTTTATGAAGCCAGAATGTAGACTTTTTGCTCAAGATAACTAGGGTTTGTGTACAGAAGCTACATGTAAGTAATAGGTTCAGCTTGTAGTATATTCTGATTGGATGAGTACAGTTATTACATCCATTATGTGATTCAATGTATATTACCAATTCCTACCATTTGTAAAATGGTTTTAAAATTTTGTTTAAAATACAGCCAGGACAATCTTAACATTTCAGTCCCCTTAAGCACTTTTTTGCAGTTTTTCACAATTCAGTTTAAAGCCCAACTTCATGTGGCAAATATAGGGTAGAATTATTTTGAGCTAATTGATTACATCCTGCAAAATTTCAAATTGACCTATTGTGACCATTGACTTATATACCTCTTTCAAAAAACGTTGACAGTCTGAGATCTGAATCTGACATCTGAGACAGAGTAACTAGCTACAAATTTGGATGTAGTTTGTTGTAAAATTCAAATGTAAATTTTGAGTTTTGACTTAAAAACTGTGCTTTTACATATTTTAGTAGGGAAATATAAAAGCAACAAATTATGCTCTGTCTCAGTTTCAGATTGCCCAACATCAACATTTATTGAAGTAGGTATATACTAGGATGGCACTTAACCAGTAAAATAGATTTTATATATTCTTACAGAGATTAGTAGACACCAATACCATTTTTCATTTGTGTCTATTTGTCTATTAGATTTTAACTATTAGTTTCTCTTTCATGGGTCAAGTGCTTTGTCATGTAACAAATATCTCGGTCATTCTCAACTCAAAATTAAAGCAAGGTATTAATAGTGGGTATAGTAGGTATAGGTGTTTAGTATGCATCAATTTTTTGATTATGAATAGTGTTTATTTACCACTGTCAAGACTATGTGCTCAAAGTATAGTAGGATTACATTTGCTATATCAGAGGTCCAATACTCCAAGACATATAGTGTTATAAGTATTTAAAAATATCATGAAGGCTCAAACTATTTACAGGTAAGAATTTAGTTCCGTTAGGCCCAGGTCAAACGTCGAACTTTATGAGCCAAACCCAGTGACATCAAAGAAGACCATCTTATTATCCACTGTTTTCAATGAGTTTGGCTCATGTGAAGTTTAATGTTTGACATGGGCCTTATACACTTTAAACTGTATATTCAACTACATCAACAAAAATACAACAAGGCACATTGGGGACTATAAGGAGATTAAGGTCAGTCGGTCATTAGTCTAAAATACTACTGTCACCCTAAGTTTAAGTTTTTGTATATCACTGTTGCCTTTTTTGTGAATGTGATGTTGGATGTTGATTTTCAGTAAGTAGCATGTCACCATATTTTAGTGTGTTGCATGTTCCATGACTGCCTTACAGGCCCCTACATTACATACAACTGATCTAAGACACACCAGTGAAGTTGTGGAGTGAGTGATCAGAGGTGATCGGAGTTTGAAAAAATTAAATAGTTCACAAGTGAAGGGAGTAAAATGAAAATGGTCTAAGTGACTTTTCGGCATGATTTTTCAGATTCACTCAAATCTTTCCAAAATTGCACCAAACAGCTTCATTTCGTTTAAATATTGTTGTTTGGTGTCTACCCCTTCAAGTAATCCTCTCTTATATTGATAAAAAATTAGATTGCATCTGAATTATAGGCTTTGGGAGTGACTGCATTGATCCTAATCAACCAATTTTTAAATTGTTTAAATAGATATTGAAAAACAGATTTTGATTTTGTTGTTCTGACTTTGAAATAGACATTGCAAAATTCGATCGAATATCATTTGTGTTTTCACCCTGTATCCCTTTAAACTTTATGACCAGTCCCTTATCAACTTAACAATTCAATTACAGTTTTCTTCTGTTTCTTTTTTCTTTCTTTCTTTTTGTCAACTTGCAGATAATGTTATCATATATTCATAATGCAGGGGGTTTTTGCAGTCATTCCATTTTTAACAAACTCTCCTGTTCAAATTCTTTTTTGAACACACAGTCAATGTCATTAACGTTGTCCACTGAAAAAAAGACATTTAGTAAATGTCGTGATTCATTTTTATTTGTATAAAAGAGAGAAAAATTCAAGTGTAAACTGTTAAATGTTATTAACAGTTAACAGGGGATAATAAATATAAAATCTATGTACACAGTAGTTTCCTTTAACAAGGGTGTAGAGCGAGTGTTTTTAGGTATCATGATATTTTGTTTTAGTCTAAATGTCTTTTTACGGTAGATAATAATGACATTGTCTGTGTGTATAATTGCTCTCTTAATGGTTGATAATGTGTATGAATAATATACCAGCAAGTCTGCTACCCCCCTCCCCTGTTGATACCACTATGCTCCCTGTGACTTTT
>JAAAQI020197326.1:7756-21459 GCA_011800005.2 Stichodactyla mertensii
AAATTGCCCTCGTGTAGAGGGGGTTTTGGTAGTCCACCACGTTCTCCGCTCCCCGTTTTCCATGGTTTTTATTATACCCCAATAAAAATTCCCCCCCCCCCCCCCCCCCCCCCAAAAAAAAAAAAAAATACAAGATTACTTGCCTGAAGTGTCCACTTTTAGGATTTCGCGTTTTCTTCCTTTTAACTCATAATCAGTTATAAAATTGTTGTCTTCACCAACGGAGAACTGTCTCTGCGTAAACATAACACTTAAAGTTAATACTCAGAAATTCATAGTGCTCAGTGCTGGCAACAACAACTACAAAAAAAATCTACTTTTAGTTCCTGTCAGTTGTCATCTGTCCACAAGATGGTTTTTGAATGATCTATCTCTCATTATTTTATCTCCTTTTAAAATAGCTGTATATGATCAAACACACATTCATAGTTGGCATCAGGTGCCTAGTCTATAGTTGGAGTAGCTTTTTCTTCCTGCAATATTCACAGAGTTCATTTGATAGATCCCCCTTTGAGTAAAGTCAGGTCAGGTCTCAAATCTAACGAACTCAACATTACAGTAAAGAAACTCCTAAAATGAAAAAACAAAACAAAACAAACAAAAAACAACCAACCAACCAAAAACAACCAAAAACAACTAACCAAAAACAAACAAACAAGTAAACAAACAAAACAACCAACCAACCAAAAACAACCAAAAACAACTAACCAAAAACAAACAAACAAGTAAACAAAACAACCAACCAACCAACCAACCAGAAAAAACCCGAAGAATTCTTTAAAACATTTTTTCTAAATTTTGCTGTAATTCAAAATTTTCTTGGCCTCAGAAAGAAATCGATAAACCAGGCTTGTGGATGCTAAAAAAAAAACCCAACTAATATAGAGGTTCCAGGACTTTATTTGTATTTTTTTACTTCAAAACTGGGATTTAAAGTCAAGGGTAGGGATCTAAGTCACTGGTACTGAATAGGAAACAGAATAGACCTTATTCGCTTGGGCGTATTTGTTTTCCCAATACAGGTCACGTGTCATTCCTTTGGGATTTTTTCCTTTGTTTAATGGTAACGCTTGAGAAGAAACATTAATATGGATAAACCTCAAACAAAGAATCGTATTCCCAAGAGGTCTGTATTGGGAAAGCATTACGTCCAAGCGAATAAGGTCTATTGCTTAACATGGGATTTATCCGATTCATCGCTGAGAATTTTCCCAAATTCATGATGGGATTATGTGAAGTTCATGAAAAGTCTCTTGTGGTCTTTGTTGGGTAGTCTTCCAAACAGGTCTCTGCAGGATTTTTCTGAATGAAAACATGATTAGAATTGAGATTTAATGTTTGTTGATCACTATCGCGAATTATTTTAACACCATAAAAAATTTTGGAAAGTTTTTGTGGGATACTAGATCAAAAGATCAGAAATAAACAGACAGACGAGAACTTGAGAGGTGAGCGTTGCTAAGGAAGTCAAAAGAAGCAACTGACAATACAATTGGTAAAGATGATGACGTCAAACAGCTCTAGAAATGACCGATCAAATGTTATGAAATAAAGGCTGAGCTGGTGCTACTTGAATTGTATTTGCTTTCTTGAATCATTTTTTCCCTCGAATAGAACTGACGAACATTCGTTTTTTTTATAAATCAGGTCAAAATGATATATTTAACATATGTATTGGCTGTTTAATGATTTGATAACACTCATACAAACAAAGAATGCTGATAAAATCAAAAATGGCGCGAAAAATTTGACAGTTAACCCCGAGCGTCCCATACATGGGATGACTTGTGTTTCTTCTTATTATTCTAGTCAAGAACATGGAGCTTAGTGTTGAGATATTCAATATTGTTTGTAGTCGAAGAAACCATTTTAAAGGCCTTGATTATTTGTGTTTACTTGTATGCCCATAATTCCTTTCTGTCTTGGAATGACCTATCGCCTATTGCATATCTCCTTGGGCTCTGACAACCTTTTTTGACTGAAATAGGTATGTAAAACTGTTGGACGTGGTAACGAAGGATTGCCCCCCACCCCCCAACAAAAGGGTCCAATTCTTTAAAAA
Organism: Stichodactyla mertensii; assembly: GCA_011800005.2. Taxonomy (NCBI): domain Eukaryota; kingdom Metazoa; phylum Cnidaria; class Anthozoa; order Actiniaria; family Stichodactylidae; genus Stichodactyla; species Stichodactyla mertensii. The sequence goes on from JAAAQI020197326.1 coordinate 9,819, forward strand.
AGAAGATCGGTCGATATTTTCTCAAATCTAATGTTACTAAATAACCAGAGCTTGAACTGGAAAAGAAGCTTTTTACTGGAAAATACCCTAAAAGGTTCCGGCTAACTCTACTGAGATACTTTAATTTCGATTAAAAGGTTAGTTCATACAAACTACCAGTTTCAATCGACCTCTAAAAGTACCAAGAGTATCCCCCGGAAACTCTTGGACCTTTTTGAGGTCGATTGAAATTGGTAGTATCCCCCCCGGAAACGAGCAGCTTTTTGTAAGATGCAAAGGGTTTGATTTCCCTGTTTGGAGATGGCGCGAAAAACTGATGACAAATACATCGCCAAATCACTTTTTAAAGCAAACAGGTGAGATTGATTCGACATTTCCGCTACAAATGGTGGATATCACCACACCATTTGTAGCTTGACTATCAATGACGATCACTAAAGAACTAGCGTTTTCAGCAATAAAAGTCTGACGAACCAGAAATTTAGATAAACATCATCGATTGCTTCCAAAGAGCATGACAACAATCTGGTACTAATTGATTAATAATAGTAAAATAACAAGGCGAGACTGTCTAATGTAAGAAAGATAACGGTTGACGTAATGGGCTTAGTGGCTTACTTAGTTCCGCTGAAATTGTCATTTGGAACTACTTTAGATATCATAATTACTTTCCTAATTGTCGTTCTAGATATTGTTTTTGGAGATTCAATCTGGCTTAGCAAATCCCAAAGTAAGAAGAAAGAGCTCAGTATTTGAACGTAGAAGTACTTTTACAGACAAGCGACTAATCAACATTTAGTTCACAGTTGTTGCCTATTTTTTAATGCCTTCCCCCGCGCGCCAAAAAGATATATTCTAAAGTTATAGGCTGATGACAGCTGACCTTATTGTTCATAATATGTCAGTTGACCTCATTTTGATGTTGCAAAATTTTGCAATGTACGTACATACCTACGTACCTACCCACATACGTTTACCTACCTACATCCACCTACCCACATACTTACCTTAAACCCACCTACCTACCCACATGCTTACCTAAACCCACCTACCCACCCACATATCTATCTTAACCCCCATATGTGCCGTACTTACCCATCTATACCTACGTTATTTATTTATTTTATTTTTTTTGTCTTTTGGTAGTCTTTTGTCGTATGTCGATGCAATATTTTTTCTCGCAAGAAACCAAGAAAGAAAATATAAAAGTATAGTTATTTGTAACATTAAAACTCTTTAAACAGCAATTTCATTTTCCTTCGAGTGCATGCAATGCATGAGTTAATAGTAATAGTAATTAAGTTTTTACATCGAACTAGCTGGAGGTGATTACTCAATTCCCGAGCCAGAGGCGCATTTTAAAGCTTGTCCACATCAGATTGAATAGTAATTTAGAAAATTTGTTTGTTTTGTTTTTTTGACTTCGCAGAAAGTTTTTAAACAAGCAAGCCAAGTGTGAAAAAAGCATCTGGATAAACAATTGCATTCTAGGACAACATTCAAAGACGCAGTAGGCCTAGCTTCGTTCCACATGATGATTGAATTGGAATCGAGAAGTGTTGACTTTTTGAGAAGGGGGAGGGGGGGGGGGGGGTTTGAAAAAAACCGGAAGGAAGATCTCGAAGCACTAAGAGGAGAGCCGACGAACGACTTGACTCATATTTCAAAGCGGCCAGTCATTTTTCTTTTATTAGACGCGTCTTGAAAATAAGTGGTACTTTTACACGACTTCCTTCTCATTGCTTTTACATCTGAGTATTTTACAACATATAGCTAATTCACTTGATAGAACGTTGTCATGGAAAAAAGCCTAAAGCCTAAAGCTTTGAGAGCGGAATCATGAAATTTTTTCCAGCATGACATTATTTCAATAAGAAACTCACCGCATGCTTGCAAATAGACCGATCCCGCGATCCATAGATACTGTTGCTACGTCGGACAAGCCAAAACTTTTTATCGAGATTGCGCTATGAAATAAATGCCGATTACTAAAAATTATATACGGTTTAGTTTTATTTTGTGTAATGCAGGAAAACGTTGACACAAACTATAGCCAAAAAATGTTTAAATGTCCCTGAAATCGAGAGGTTTGTAGTTTTGTTTGTCCGACCCTCCATATTCCTTTGGAAAAAACTTTACGCTCTCATTGGTGGAACTAGTGTTGGCGGGATCGGTCTATTCTACAACTTGGACATATATTCCTTAGTTCTTAGATAGCCTACAGCGAAGTTTGTTGGTGAACATAAAATAAATGAAAGCTTTTAGGCTTTTTTTTCAGCGACAACGTTAATTGAATTAGCTATATACCCTCATAACAAAAACGTTGGCTGCAGCCGAAAGCAACAAGCCAAGACCGCAAAGCCTTCGGGTGATTTTTTCAGTAGTTCATCCATTCTGAGACGCGGTCATTTTAGTCTTTTTACAATATATGGCAGGCTGCAAGTTCAAATGTGTGCTTGAAAACTCACCTAATGCGATACCAAGAGTTTGCTTTCGATCGCGACTTGTCGCTTGTTGCTTTTGGCTGTGACAATGTTTTTTGACATAGGTGTATATGGCTAATTCAGTTAACGTTGTCCCTGAAAAATGCCTAAAGGCTTTCATTTATATTTTGTTTACCAACAAATTTCTCTGTAGGCTATCTAAGAATTAAGAAATATATATCCAAGTTGTAGAATTTGCAAGCATGTGAGTTGTGAGTTCCTTATTGCAATAATGTCACGCTGAAAAAAATTTCATGATTCCGCTCTCAAAGCTTTAGGCTTTTTCCCGCGACAACGTTAAGAGAATTAGCTATATTTAGTTTCACATGTGGCATGTTGTTTGAACTGATAGAAAGCTAGACATTGGCTAAATACTTGCGAAACTCGGTAGGCCTAGCTTCGTTAGTCAGTGGAAAAACTCGGAAGAATTTAGTCTATAGCCTTTTCGTGTTCAAAAATTAGATAAATTTAGATGGTAAAACTGCCATAAGTTGAAAAGTTGCTGTCGTCATCACAACTTATTTCCCTGAATAGAACAGCCAAAGATAAAAGATATTAACACTCGAGGAAATTACCGCTTTTAAAACCAAAACACCTTTATCGGTTTCATTTGATGCGTCGTGTGTCGTACATGATTTATGATTTAACGCGCCATTCTGTGATTCTTGTGTTGCTTTAGCGAGTACAAAATAACTGGTATGAATAAACTTAGTTTATATACGCCATACCCAAAGGCAGTAATCTCCTCTAGGAAGTGTGGCAAAATTATAAATTGCAATTGCTATCAAATGTTTTCTTGTTAGTCGTAGAAAAAGCTCCGGCTTTGTAATTGTGAAACAGAAACAACGTAGTAGGGGTTCTCAAGGGCTTTCGGAAATGAAACTACTGAAAGTCGGTAATAAATCGGCGAACCACATGCACAGGAATAAATTAACGGCTCCCCTAACCGCGCTTTATTTTTATAGCATGCATCCAAACTGACAGAAATTAATCTTGGAGCAGCTAAAGAAATTTGATTGCGACCTGACTTCTACAGTTTGCGAGTATTAATTTGTAGGGAAAGGCTGGGTGGGTGACTGTTCAGTTATATTTCGAATTTGCCCGTTACAGGCCCTTTTAATATTGATAGTAATTAGTAGCTTGTTGGTCATTCTGGCATCCTTTTTTTCTTTTTTCTTTTTTCTTTTTTCTTTTCTTTTCTTTTTTTTTTTTCTTTCTTTCTTTCTTTTTTTTTTTGCTCTAAAACTATTTTAGTAGTAGTTAAATTTATGAGTACTTAGCCTCGCTTCCATGCCGAAGCAAATAATTGGCAGATATTATCTTGAGAAATACTTATTCAGTAAAGTCTTCGTGCGTTTTCAGTAGACCTTTGATTGAGTGACCGATGAGACAGTTTCAAGTCATGGTTGAAGAACACATTAGAGCGGATTTCGTATGACTGTGAAAAGCTCGCGGCACGAGCACGCTTACGGTCACCGATTGGGCCGCGAGCTTTCATAGTCACACGAAACCTACATGCTCTAACTCATTTTGTCTACTTCAGCCTCAACTTGAAGCATTGTTTCGTGGCCTTTCAAGTGCATACATCAAAGTATATTAACCAATGGCGGAGTTTCTGGCCTCACTTCTTAAGTGCTCAAATGATACGCGTAACTATCTAAAACGTATGAACTTTTATGAAGATAAATTGTATCAAGTTGAAAATATTAATCAATTCATAACTCTCTACCACAGGCTCTGGCTTAAAGTTAACAAACTGGGCACCCTGTGGTTCAGTTCCTCCTGCGCATGCGCAGTGGGTTCCTCATGGTCGGCTTATCAAAATGGTTATTGTACTTACTACTTCATGCATCGTTTTCAAGAATTCGAAAGTGTCCTATTAAAAGGTAAAGTTATACTTAAGTCAGGAACAAAAAGCTATTTCTGAGATGCTTAAAGTTTTGTGTGGTATTGAGTTTCGTGCTGTTATAACTGCGCTAGAACAGCTGTATTATCCTTATCTTCTGAGTTGACTGGCAGGGTGGAGACCAAGAAAAACAAACAAAACAAACCGCCACTGACACTAGAGCAATAGCTAAACAAACCCGCGCAAACCATGTGACCAGGCTAGAGCTAACATGCCAAAAGTCATAATTGTTTACAAAAAACCGCTGACCAAATAACTCTCCAAGTTGACTTTGTCTATATTTACCTACCTCTATTCTGGCTAACAATGTTTGGCATATAGATATTCAATGGAGAAATAGTCTTCCGGCTTTTTCTATTGCTATAGATTGCCAAAAAGAGGCTAGTCAGTCGTGACTGTCAAATCTAACATAAAGTCTGTATTTTCAATCGTTGATATCTTAGAAGCCATACTTGCTATAACATTCAAACTCTCTCAAAACACTATTTTTCACGTGCTCTTTCAGAGGGCAGTGTTAATTTTTCTGAAATTATTTTGGGAAAGAAAATTAGCTGACAGCCGTATCATTCGATTCAGTCTGTAGTCTTGAAAGCGGTACTGAAATTGCACAATGACGGTGAATGGTATTTGTTGTGATAATGGAAAACTAAAAGCACTTATGTTTAAAGGTATGCTAATACAAATAACACTGTTGGACAGGTTGCAACTTTTGTGTATTAAGATTTAATTTTCTGTGTTAAGAAACAATCTTACCTTCACAAAAGTAAAAGCAAATACTTGCAAAAATGGTTTTTAAAATACCAAATAAAAAAACAAAGAAATGTAATAATGACTAGAAATAACATTCACATAAATTGCGCCTCGAGGATATTCCAGCGCGCTTCTCTCCTGTTAAGCCTGGTTCTCACTAGCAACGCAAGCATAGACGCAAGCAACATACGCAGACTCAGTACTGCATTTATCACCGAGGTGTGAGAAAAGACAAACACCGCTAATGAGCAGTACCCTACTGAGTCTGCGTATGTTGCTTGTGCTTATGCTTGCGTCGCTAGTGAGAACGAGGCTTTAAGCAGCCTCCCGCGTACAACCACAACTTGATGGACTCACACTGGCTGTTGACCAATTTTTTCAAAGCTTAGAAATCTAAAATGTCCTTCCAAAAACCATGCATATGTAATTTTTGTTCACCAATTAATAGCTATCATCAGTCTCAGAAATATTCAGAAATGCCATGTCGAGCAACGTTGAAAAATTCTAGACATCTTTCCTCGTCTCCACTGGCAACATTTTATCAAGGCGATTTTTACTTTACGGTAGATTTTACGAATCTGACTCTAAAACTTAAAGTGCCTATGACACTTATTTTATTTTCTTATAAGTTTATTATTTTGATGTCTTATTTTGAGGTCTACGACAGTAAGTGGTCAAGAATACAAGTTTTATTTGTAGTCGATTGGATCACTGCACACAATTTCAACAGTACGTCTATTTAAAAGTTGTTTATTACTATTCACATGGCTATCTTTAACCCGATTGAAACCATCACAGTAAACAAAAGATGGCGATCTCGAAAATACTAGCAAATTTATACTTCAATTCTTATCCATCCATCGATTTTTTCGTCTCTTTCTTGATTTTGTCTGAGAGGATCAATCAATTTTGGATGCGATAGAAGTTATTAAATTTTGCGTTGAAGAAACTGCTTCTATTCATTATGACGCCAACCTACAAGCACATATTTGCGATAGAAGTTGTTCGGTCTTCGCTAGTTTCGAAAGTTGATAGCTTAAAAGTATATGAGTTGCAAAATCCCCGCGATAATCGTGTTTTTTAATACTGACCCAAAGTTTTTCTTGACAGAAACTTCAAATAAAGGGCGAGGGTTTGAGAATTCTTGTTTTCTGTCATTGAGGAAGGAGGAAGAAGGGTTTAAAAACTGGGAAAATTCGAAAATGCTGGATCTAAGTATAAGGACTACAAAATTTGACCACTTTACCAGAGAGTAAAGTGGTCAGTATTGCTTAATCTCGATATGTATTATATGGTTGTATTAGAAATAGATAACTTTACTTTGGTAAAACGTTTTTCATCTGTTGAGAAGCTTGATTTTTTTCAAAAGATAAATATTCATGATTTTGGCGCCGTTTTCCCTACTTTATTCTTTTAACCATTGTGTTGAATGGTTTTTGTTTGATTGGGAAACGTACGTGTTACTGACTTACAGCACGCACACGGTACGGTTCGCCCTAACACTGAAATGGCTTCCCATTGTTTTCGTTCACAAAATGAACAGAGGTATATCTTATCCTGCTTTCTTAAGACTACTTTATTTAATATAGTCTTCCTCAATTGTTGCGCAATTGCTGTGACGTCTTCGTGATTGAACTAGCGCTTTCCAGCTGCTATTTTGGCTGACTGTGTGTGGGTTATGAATCCTCTTTATGTGGTTCTAAATCCCTCGCATCTGTTTCAAACGCTCTTGCATTTGAGTGACAGTCAACTGAAATACTTACATAGTAAAATTAACAAAACTCAAGTTTCAGATCTGTCGTTTGATAGACCTTTCTCATATAGCAGCCATTATATTCCCATGAGAATAAAAACCTTTGTTTTTGCACGGCTAAAGTCGTACTAAAGTGCTTGAATGCGACCGTGCCGGGAAAAACTATATTGTTTCAGTCAAAACGGCCGAAACGTGAGAAAGGTCTATTAGCTGGTATTGAAGAACCAGATCTCCATGAGGTCGAGAAGATTTAATTTAAAACTCTAACATGTATAATGGTAATCAGCTGGATACAGTGCAAATAGATTGTCTGTTTCCTCTTTCAGTTTTACTGGGCTCACTGACAGCAGTTCCTGCAATAATAGACCTTTCCCGAATTCGCTTAGATGATCACGAAACAATGGCTTGAAGTCGAGGTTGGCCTTACAAAAGAATCAAGTTCAGTCTCGACTTGGAATCATAATTTCGTGATCGTCCAAGCGAATTCGGGAAAAGTCTATTGCGATCGTTGTCCGAGTTGCTGGAGTGCTTTCATCAAGTATCGCGTGCGGACCTGAAAACAAGACAATTTCGGGCAGAAGCGCATTGAAATCAAAGACCAAAAAATAATTAAAAGTGTTTTTTTTTCCATCGACGGGAAAGTTCGTGGATTACCGTTCGGTTAAGGGATAAATATCTTTTTAAATAAACATCTTTTTAAATAAACGTCTTTTTTAAATAAATGTCTTTTTAAAATATTTAGGAATGATTTGGGGGTTTATTGCTTTTGGAAAGATTGACCAACTCAGATTGCAATGCTGCAATATTTTAGTAAAAGAATCACTAGTTTCGTGAGGCTAAAAAATGATTTGAATATAAAATATTATATGTCAAGCATATTTTTTTAAAGAGCCCTGGAAGTACCCGGCATTTCTATGTCTTTTTTTTTTTTTTTTTTTTGTAGTTGTTTACTCATACTGCCAGAAATAGCATCGTTTTTGAGTCCGCCCTTCGTTTCCCTTGTTACTGGGCTTCCTATGGCCCACCTATGTAAATAGTTTGGGGCTAACTTTGTTCTTTGTCTGATCCCTGTGCCGCCAATCGCAAGTCACGCGTAGGGCTCCTGGATATTGTCAGACATTATTACAGCTGTTTCTGCTGCCAATCACAGCTAACGTTATTTAAAGCTTATGTGGTGGCAGGTCACGTGACTAAAATAGATCACAAACTAGGCACAAACTTTGCTTCATAATCTAAGAACCAATTCGGTAATTAGGCCCAGAATCAATACCACTCGTTTTGAAAGTGCATTTATTACTAAGGTTAATTTTTAATAGGCTAATTTTTAGGTACAATGTATGATAGTTATAGCTAGATTCCTAATAATAATGTTACTCACTTAGTTTTTATTAATTTTTTAGTTTAATTTTACATATGCTATCCCTTTGTATTATAATATATGTATGTTTATCTTTTGATCAATAAAGACATTTATTATTATTATATATTATTATTATTATTATTATTATTATTATTATTATTATTATTATTATTATTATTATTATTATTATTTATCACCGCTACTTAACAAGACTCACGAATAAAATATTAATGTACAATAACTTTAATAAACAAATAACTTCCTAATAATTTCCTAATAATTTTCAAGTGCTCAAGTAAAGCATTTACAAAAAGCGTTATTTTGAATGTTCTAATCGTTCTTTAGCAGTGAGGAAGCAACCTCAAGAGGACGGTGCGAGCGCATTCTTTTTCACGTGCGCGTCGTCCTCCACGTTCACTTTCTCAACAGGCGTATAATTTGGCAGATGAAAAGTTCGAAGTCTACTCTACTTTAAGGTGTGTTTTTGAACCAACAAGTCTCATTAACTCTTTTTGGTGATAATCGAAGCGTAGCCCAACAATGCTACACGCGTTTGGACAGGATTGAGAACATGATTCCCACGTTTTTTGTTTTTGTTTTTTTCTTTTTTTTGCTTGTCTTCTTCTTTTTTTATTCATATTTGTCCAGTATTAAGCGCCTCTCACTGATAAAAGTTTTACACTTAAGGTGAACTTAAGGTGAACTTAAGGTGACTGCCTACTATTGAATCGAGATTCCGAGCCCACAAGCATGCGTGCGCATAAAAACCGCTGAGTTACTATGGTAACCTTCCAAATTTTAAGAACCGTACAAGTTTTGAACTTCAAGAGGGCGAAACCTTAAAATTTTGCACGGGAACCTATAATTTTTAACTGCTCATTTTAAAAAGCTCCTAAAAATCTATCATTCAATCTATCATTTGTACAAATTTCTGTTCGACTAGATGAGACTTTTTACGGGCAGTGGTTGAAAGAAGTATGGCAAATCCAGGTATTTTCATCTTCTTATCTCAAAGTTATTTTTGTCATGTAGAATTACCTATCTACCAGTTAACATTTGAGCAAATATAGTCTTTGTACAACTATTATCTTTTGAGCTTTATTTTTTATTTATTTTTTTACATCGCGATATCTTAAATGTGCATAAGTTATGTGAAGCGTGCTCAGCGCAGGGTCGTACTTGTTTCGATCACAAGCACTGGCCGGAGTGAGGGGTGAGGCGGAGGGAAATTTCGAGAACGATTTAGCGACCTCACGATGGTGTGCCAACGTATAGTAACCGGTTCAGTCAAATTAAAATTCAGGTCGTACTCGGAACTATTCTTTTCAATAAATTCGCGAAGACGCGAATAGAGGAATGCCCTAATATAAGAACACGGGGATGGCCCATTACTAAGAAAGGGGGAAGTGGAAAGACGACAAAGACAAACCGAGTGAAAGTTAAAGGGAAATAAGATCCACACTCACTTGCCTTTGAAAATTTCGAGAACGATTTAGCGATCTCACGATGTTGTGCAAACTAAGCAGGAGGGAGGGCGAGGTAATCCGTGCAACGGCTTAAGTAGTGCACCAAGTCCACGTGACCACCTCGGTCCCAGGTCACTCGACAAGTGCTTGATTAAGAGGAAGAGACATCGCGACATGAAAATGTCATTATCCTCTTGGCATAATGTTTTCTATTTTTCTGCTTGCTTCCGCTGAGATTTTCGCTTCAAAAATATATAAACATCTATCCATTCAAGCTTGATTATCTCAAAAACTAGTTCGGGACACCCCATTTTTCTTTTCATATTTGAAATCAGCATTAAATGTTCGTTAAAAACATTGCTTTTAAAACAAGTTCAACACTTTTTTCAATAGTAGCCAGTCACCTTAAGCCACTTAAAAAATATTTAAACATATATTACGTAAGCCTTGTTTAAAATTTTTCAGAAATATAAAGTAAATACATGGATTAACAGCCGAGTTCAAAAACCCGAGGTACTGCACTATGAACGCTGAAGTTTTATCTCCAACTGAGAAATAGTTTACAAGAAACATTGAGCAAAAGAATGGTCCCCACAAGACACAGAATGCGAAGACTATAATTATAGATAAGTAGAAAAAATGTCGATCTCTGCGTTTTCTAGCGCTAATCTGTGAATCAGTCAGGCATTTGGCGACGTCTTTAGAGGTTTGGTTAATTTTATGTATTATAATAGGGTACAAGATAATCATGACGACGATTGGAATGACAAAAGTTACTAAAGCTAATATCAACAAATATATATCAATAAACATCGAATTATCAAAAGATGGTGACCGATTTGGATTGCATACCCTTACACCGTGTTTGTTTTCCAGTCTAAATATATAGAAAATTGGCGACGCTAAAGCAGATGCTGTAATCCAAATACATGCAATCAGGATGCAACATTTCTTATTTTCAAAGTAATGTTTCTTCATTGGATAAACGATGATAACGAATCGTTCAGCAGTGATTAGGAGAAGACTGAGGACTGATACAATGGGCGATGTATCCGCTAGAAAGAAACACAACTTACAAAGTGCGTTACCAAAAGGGCCATCCACGTGCCATTTTCCATTGGTGACCTCGTCGGTTATCCTCAGTGGAAGTGCTAGTATGGGAATAATGAGGTCTGAAACGGCCATATTGACGATGGAGTAATTGAATGCGGTTCTCAAGTTCTTGTTACCTATGACGACAGCTATGACAAGTATGTTACCAACAAGCGCACAAACAAGAGGCACAGAATACAGGACGACTTTGGTGTGCATTGCCAGGCCTTGAGTATGGATTTGTGTAGTAGCGTTAGTGGGAATCGTCTGAGAACTATTATCCATGGTTCTTGTCTTACGTCTGTGAAAAAAAAAATTGTTTATATTAGTGTTAGAACCAGCCTCAGGGTCGACGAGGCTACTTTCTCCGCCACCCGATTGGCTCGGTTGGTTGAGCATCGGTCTGTTGTGCGGGAGATCGTGGGTTCAAGCCCCGGCCGGACCAACACTCAGGGTGTTAAAATAACTGAGGAGAAGGTGCTGCCTTTGTAAGTTACATCTGCACATGGTTAGACTTTCAAGTGGCTCGGATGACCACTTAAAATGGCGGTCCCGTCTCTCCACACTTTCTTAACCTGCATCGGAGGGACGTGAAAAAAACACTGAGGACGTAAAGAAACTCTGGGGGTGACCATCCTCAGTGTCTACACCTCATTACTGACCATGTCTCAGGATATTGTACAATGACTATCCTCAGTGTCTACACCTCATTACTAACCATGTCTAATGATTGTACACTGACCACCCTCAGTGCCTACACCTCATTACTAACCATCTCTCATGATTGTACACTGACCACCCTCAGTGTCTACACCTCATTACTAACCATCT
>JAAAQI020197437.1:0-11319 GCA_011800005.2 Stichodactyla mertensii
GAAAAACTTTACCCCTTGAAATTCACACACGAAATTCAAAGGATACGGAAAAACTCTAATTGTAGGCCTTGCTTAATTCTTCCTATAGAGCTGAATGTTTTAGAGCATTTAGATTATTTCATGCAACCAGGAAAGTAAGAGTTCGAGTAAATCATCAATACTAAATCTCCAGATCTTCTGTACTTTATTTTGATAAGAAGCAGAACTCTCCCTTCAAACAGTCCATAGATGCTTTCCGGTCACAACTCGAACCTAGTACACCTCGATTAGAACATGGTTCAGAGTTTATTTGCTAACTAAATACTAGCTATCTGTCAATAAAAGACTGATACTCAAAAAAATCGCAGGGAAATAATAACTTCTCCTATTTGAAGTGATATGGCTTAATTTTTTCAGGAGTCTATTTCACATCCATCGACCCATACAGTGACCCGAAATCCATCCTGATCAACAATTATGACGATGCTGGTCGTGTTACCAATACCCGTCGATTGTGCGCCAAGATAGAATGAGTTGTTGAAGTCTACATCCCAGTGCATGAAGTAGAGAAATGTGATGAAGCTAACCGTGATGTATACTTGTACCCCGGTGATGTCTATATTGATCGATACCAGCCTCAAGTCTACAAGAACCCAAGGATATGATTTATTAAAATTGATTTGATGCGCTGACATCTTGGATTCGAGTGTATTATTTTGCTATTCGAAATAGAATATATAGAAGATATAAACTATCCTTTACACACATTCTAGAGATCGATGCTTCAATAGACCTTTCTCGATATATATAATTTCAAGATATTTAAAATTTCAATCTTAAAAGATACCAATGAATTGCTGTTTCTAAGGGACTTGTCAGAAATTAGCAGGGGGGAGGGGGGAAGAATTTTGTAATGAAGTGATGAAAATTTAATGACCCTCCCAAAGTAAAGGATCAAAATATCCCTACCCTATGTCACAGTGTCTTCAGTTTTCATGACCCTCCTTTTTCGCGGTCTATTTTTTAGTGACCCTCCATTTTTAGAGTCTTAAAAAGTGATGACCCTCCCCCAGTTTCCACCAGCCCCCCTCCCCCCTGGTAATTTCTGACAAGTCCCTAACCCCCAAAGATACGACGAGCATCCCTATAACCATCATCCCCCCCCCGGCAGAAGACGTGTTTGTCTGAAAATCATGCATAGCCCACCCTACATCACTTTCTACAATGGAGAGGGAATATTTATCGGTCCATGTTCACGATGGACGCCATGTCTGTTGTCTCGTTGTGATGCTAAGTCACGTGGTTTCCGAGGGGGCAAACAACTGAAAATTATGAATCGAGGACCAAATTCAACTGCCTCAATAGCATACTTTCGCATTCTTGAATAATATTTGTCAAAAAAACTGAATTGGATCTTTGAAATCATTACCGATTTTTGTAAAAAAATAGAATATGAAAACCATCATGGCGGCTATCGTGACTATATGGTCTATTGACTAACCTATACCCATCATGACCCGCATAACATCTCGTTTCTTAGTCCGTTTTCTTTGATTCCTCAGCCTTTTTCTTCAAATCTCCGTTGTCTTCCCAATACCAGTTGTCTAGTACTTCCTTTTCACCTTCCTCAGTTAGGGGATTCTTTTTGCGGTTGCGTTTTGCGGTTGCTTTTGCAGTTGCTTTTCCCGTTGTGTTTGTGTTCTGTTTTGGTTTTTTTTTCCCACTGCAGCTGGGTTAGTTTTGCCGATACAGGTGGACTTTTAAATACGGTTGGTGGACGGCTCGATGGAGAATTGACAGAATTAAACAACTTCCTCAAAGTTGTAGTTTCTCCGCATGTCAGTAGTCTTGTCAGTCTTGTGAAACGAGTGGATGCTCGTAACACTTCCTCTGGATTTCAGTTGCTTGCCATATTACACCTTACCAACTCATAAACTACTTTTAAAGCTGGAAATTCCCACTTGAATACGCATTTGCTGGGATTTTGTTCCCGTTGCCCAAGTGACTAACACTCTAGTTTATTTCCGTCAGAAAACCTCCAGATTTTCTTCACAGGGCCTAAACTATTTCCGTTAAAATGGCTTAATTCAATTAGGAGTAAACGACATAAAGGAAGAGAAAAACAAACTGATTGCCAACTATTGACAAATAATTGGGGAATCTTGGTGAAGGTTCCAGCACTTAACCCAAAATGACCACCCCTCCATGGCTTTTTCCTTAATGCTTGCTTAGCTTTACCTAACGGGAGACTCGTAGAGTGCACGCAGTTGGTGTAATATATTCATAGCAAGCAATGAACAACACATAATACAATGGATAGAAAGAAAACAGACCACAATAGATGTTATATGAATATGTTTTAACGCACACACTAAGGTTCTAGTGAAGAGTTCATTTTTAATCCTATTTGGTCGGTCTATATGAGCAAAATCGGGTTCCTTGAGAGGGTTATATAATCAAGGGTTACATAATCATTCTAAACGTCATTACATCACGTATCTAATCCTCATCATATAACTAATCCTTTGTAACAATATCAACCAATTGCTCGATCAGGAGACTCTCCCGCTTTCTTATATTATTAATAAATAATATAAACAATATTATTTGCAGATTCTTCAACAATCTTAAAACAAAGAAGCATCGCTTTATAATCAGGAAAACCTGTGTAAAAAGCAATGTCTTCCTTACTGTCTTTATATTTTTCGATATACAATGTATTTTCAAAATGGCGACTCTGTCCCTTCAAACAATCCATAGACGCTTTGCGGTCGTAACTCGAACCCAGTTTTCGAAAATGGCGAATACCTATAACAGTTTCGTGCAGTTTTTAATACTATTTTATCTCACCGGCCTCCAAGTATTATGGGAATAAGCTAGACCATGCGTTATTAAATAGGAAGCTGGAGTCTGAACAAAAAGAAAAAGTTTACTCAGGAGAAAAATCCAAAATTTCCAGCGTCTTGATTTTTAAATGGCTTAGAGTGTGAGGGGGTCTGTTCTTAATCAAACTTTTTACCCAACTTCTATTGGGAAATCATAATGGCTTAGAGTGGATTTCGTATGTACCGTACTTTACCTTGACGGTAACTACGCGCTATGATTGGATGATTCATGGGAAGCAATGCAATGGGAAGCCCTTTCAGTGTTACGGCACACCGTCCCGTGTACGTGCTTAAGTCAGTTTCCCACTCAAACGAAATTAAATCACTCTATTGCCTCCGTTCTCGGTATTTCTCTCTTATTTCAAAGAGGATATTCACATCCCCACAACAAAATATATATCCACCTTGGCCTAGTACACGCAATTTTAGACCCCTTATTTTTCTCTTAAAGTTAAAGTGTATCAATGGAGCCCCAATTCCTTCCCCAGCCTATAAGCAACGGTCCCTTGACTGAATACATTATCAAATTAGTGACCAGAAAGACGTGCTCCCATTGGCTAAGTAAAACAAATACAAATTCTAAATTTATCCCAGAAAAACAGGGTCTGCGGATTAATTAAAAAGACACAACGAATGATATATGTTTTGTTTTGTTTTGTTAAAACTTACACATCTAGGACTGCTATTTTACCTTACACTGGAACATTGAACCTTCGTCGCTGCGATGGCCTTCACAAGACAGCTGCTGTGAGGTGAAATTCTACCAAAAATTATGTAATTTTGAATTGAAATATCTTGAAATCTCGAAAACGTTACTGTTATCTGAGCCAATTCCTGTCGAATTCGATGCATCTTATTATTATTATTATTTTGGTTCTAAATTTTATTTTAAACCTTTTATGTATATTTTTAAAGGTAATTCAAAACTACTATGGTTAGAAACTTTTGTTTGCTTTTGAAGGAGAATAATATTAGCTATAGGAAAATGCTCGAATAGTTGGATGGAAAATTGAAGTCTTAACTCCATTTTTAACTGTAAACTCGCCAATCAGAAATTACAAGAACCAGATCTAGAAATTTTTAATACAAAAACTAACGCAAGTAGGTTGTAATCCATTTTTATTTTCTCAACGTTTCGATGTTTCGTTTCTGGACAGCGTCGAAGCGTCGAGAAAATAAAAATGGATTACAACGTACTTGCGTTAGTTTTTGTATTACAAATTATAAGCAAAGCCACTCTGATCCAGATCTAGAAAATTACTTTATTAAGGAATTTTAGAAAAAGCTCATTACAACACAGAGAACACGTATGAAATAAGTACAACTTTTACGTCCAAAATGCTATGTAAATATAGAGAACGGCTAATTGTCTACCATTTGAAGTGTCAGTTAAATTAACATTCTATGGATATACCTTCTTATAGCTAAGTAAATAAATTGGAGGTATTTATTGTTGCGGAAGCTAGATTAGTAAGGAATTAGTAAAAATCAAGCAAAGCGATGAAGCGTATAATGAAAGTGAAGGTGAAACGTTTGTCGTTCTTAAATCAAATGAAATTATGTCGCTTTTTCGTAACCAAGGAAGTTGTTACGTACAACTACTAAGATATTTTGAAGTCTAGAAGTGATAGTTCTTTTTATCAACTGTTTTTAATATAGGTCCATAAGGTAAGAACGATTTACGAGACCGTTGAGGCTCGTGGAAAGCATTTCAACTACAAACAGATATCGAAAGCTGGAAGCAAAATCTTAGAATTGAAGGTAAAAGATCAAAAGTTGCATTTTTTATATCCCCAGTCCCCGAAAGTGTCATTGGCTTTTGTGTAAATCAACTCAAGTAAAAGAAGGCACAGTACTTTCGAATGGCTTCCTCAAATGGACCAATCAAAAACCGAGAAAACTCAAGCCATCGAATCTAAATGCTTGATTTTAGAAGTTATTTAATATAACGGCATGAGTTGGCAGTGGCATTTTCACGGAGTGGCTCTACATCCACTGAATTGGAATTTAGAATGTTGATTTTTGCGCAGGCCGTAAAACCGGATTCGGAAAATCCGGAGAAAAAACCTCGAAGCACAGGAAAACCAACAAACAACTCTACTCACATGCGATAGCGAGTCCGAGTATCGAACCCAAGACACTTACCATTTGAGTCATGACGCGCCATTTCGTTCTTTTCATCTAAGCAAAATGTAACGTTGCGATAATGAATCAAGTTGAAACGAGGCCTAATGCTACTGAAATTATTGAGAAATTCCAGGATAGACCGATCTAAGGCACTTATCAAGGAATAAGAATCTCAGAAAAAACTAAGCTCCAGATGGGATTCGAATCCACTTGATCCAATATCGCTATCTTCTATGCTACTGACAGGTAACTTCATATAAAATGTAATGTGTTCTTGCTGTGAGATGCAGTCCGGAATATTGCATACGAGAAAATTATTTTACTCAGTTCTCTGAGCTTGAAATTGCTTTTAACAAATTAAATACTGTAGTTTCATAAAGTATCCGTCTTGGAAACCAAAAAGCAGCGGGTTATTTTCAACTCCCTACACGTCAAACCTGTCGGTTTTAGTTTGATTTTTACTTTTAATTTTCTTTTACATCTACTTTTCGCACCCCTGCTGTACCATCGATTGTTTTAGTTATATTATGTCAGCAAAATAACTGTCATCCCACTAATTCAAACTTATATAATCAGACTCAACATTAAATAATTGATATAGATATTGTCATCAGGGTGTGTTTCTTTGAACAGAAAGTCAATGAGACGTTATGGAGACAAAAACTGAAGCACTTTGAACCAGCTGAGCGGAAATAAATTTTCTAACCAATCACAGTCCATTGTGATTTTTCATGGCCAGCCCTATGTTCAAGTACTTTTTTCTACCTGAAAACAATCGAAAATTTAATTCGATGTATTTTGAGTCCTAGAGAAGTCCAAAACTACTAAACAAAGTAAAATTTTATATGTGAATTATCTAAAAACCACGCGAGAAATGATTTTGAAAACAAAGAGTGAAGGCCGGAGGTTTTGACCAACGATGCTTTGCGCAGCTAGTTGTTCGCTCAGCTGGAATAAAATCATATATTTAATCGTTTTCCAACAACAAAATGTCGGCAAACGCACAAAGTAGAGCAGATTTCGTACGAGTGCATTGGAATCGATACGGTAGATTCGTAGCCGTTTCGCACCGTAACCGTAACTACCCGTTTTGGTTGTACGCCGTACCGTATACGTGCTGTGGATCAGTACCGTTTCCCACTCATACGAAAGCCCCTCCCTGGGCGACTGTCTCTAGAAACGTCCACAGATGAAAAGGTAATTTCCTAACATAACAATATTTTCCTTTTCGTTTAATTCCAGGAATTTAATAACACGTCAGTTGTTTGCATCGCATCAATAACGCTATGAGATTTTGAGAAAGCTCATTCCTAAAGTCGCTGACAAAATTAAAACAAATATATACGTTTTTCGTCGTAAAGAAGTTTCCTTCTTTCCATGCACTACTTCAAATTGAAATGGCTAACGAAACCTACATCGACAAAACCTGTTTTTTCCTTCATCTCGATACCCAGGCTGTCCAAGAAGTTGTGGTAAGCTTCTACATCAGCATAGGATTAAATCTATTCATGGCGCCGTTAGCAACAGTCTTCAATGCCGTCGTTCTGTTTGCAATATGGCGTACCAAGTCTTTACACACTCCTTCTTGTCTACTGATTGGCAGTCTCGCTCTTTCCGATTTCTTGGTTGGTGCGTTGTCGCAGCCAGCATATGTAGCGTACAAGTTCGCTGAAATGAATGGAGAATTCAACAGTTATTGCACACGAGGAATTTTGGCTCTCGTGTCTTGTTATATATTCGCTGGAAGTTCATTTTTCACGCTTACGGCGATAAGCATCGATCGTTACCTTGCGTTAAACCTAGGAATACGCTACCGTCCTATCGTCACGACATCACGCGTAACCAAAGCAATTGTTACTATATGGGTACTTGGATCTATTATAAGCGCTTTGCAATTTTTTCTCGACAGTAAGACCTTTGGTCGCATTGTTTCGGGAATTATGGTCCTCTGCCTAATCATAACAGCCTTGGCTTATGTCAAGTCGTTCAAGGCTCTGAAACGGCACCAGGCCAAAATAGGAACCCGAACCCAGCCACGTATATCACAATACAGTATTAGGGACATCAAAAAGTACCGTGAGACACTCGTAGTCATCCTCTACATCATAATACTGGTTCTGTTCTGTTACATCCCATTCTTATGTGCGAGTGCAGCTATCGGCATCAAGGGATTCACCAGTGCAACGCGTGCAGCACGCAACATTGCATCACCTATCACCTTCGCCAACTCCTTTTTGAATCCAATTGTGTACTACTGGAAACTGAAGGATATTCGCCTTGCATGTGTGAATGCTGTTAGGAGAGTATTGTATAGAAACGAAATCAGTATTAGCAAGACGGAGAATTCGGTTCCCAGTGTCTCTTACGAAACTCAAGGACTGCCAAAACCGGAATTGTAAGTATTCATGCAGTTAGCGTGGGTTAGCGCCACAGTATTTATCAGGCTTAGTATCGGTTGCTAAGCACCCTATAGTCATCGTAAGGCTATAGTTCAGAGCTAGCTAGTGTGAAGTGCAAAGTTACTTTAGTGATACGGCTTTTTAGTCTACCGACCTTAAACTTTAGAAAACTCTTCCCAAAGAAATGAAGGATGAAGAATCTCTGAATAGGTTTAATCTGCAGTTAAAACGTCTTAGTTTTATCTTAAGGCGGATATTCTCCACTTTCACATCCCCATAATGCTTTGCGTTTTTTGGGAGGCAGAACAAAACAAAATCGTTAATATTATCATGAAGATTTGTTACAATTAAAGAAAAACCAGCTAAAAACACTTGATTCATTGATTATTACCTCACAAACAAGTTCAGATGTCCCCTCCTTGTCTCACCTAACGGACTCAGTGGGTTGTGAAGTAAAGCAGTACTAACAGACAAAACCAATGGGCGCATGTAGTAATAATAGGCATAACATAAATCAAGAAGGATGGTGGTCAAGGGTGATGAATAATTGGAAAAATAGCCTAAAAGCCCTAATGTACAGGTCTTTATTCATATAGGAATGAGTGAGAAAAAAATTAGAAATGATGAGATGAGAGAACAGTTACTATGGGAAGTGGGAACACATTGAAGGGGAAACAAGGAAAAATAAATGGAAGAATAAAACCAGTGTGCTTGTTAGACAACAGACTTTCCCGAATTTGATCGGATGATCCCAAATCAACGGCTTTAAGTCGAGGTATGCGCTTGATACATTGAAGGATAAAGTCAAGCATCGACCATACTGTCCTGGGTACAAAAGTCAACTCAGTGCCACTCAGTTGGGGACACCATTTTTGATAACGAAATCTACGACGGAGGAGAGCTGGAGCGAGAACTATAACTACACACATATATACATGTTAATGACAATATATAAAATAAACTGCGATCATAATCAGCAAAACCATATTGACGATGATGACGACAATAATATAGATAACAATATTAGTAACAAACAATGGAAAACTGATTTAAAAATACATAAATGGTGAAACGGCATTTGTCTAACGAAGAAAAAATAGACAATAAAAATAAAATAACAGCTGTGGATGTAGAATGATAAATGGAATAAGAACAAACAAAATTGTATGTAAATAGCATTCATCAATAATTGGATAATAAACAAGATAGCATTATTGTAAGTAGCATTAAAAATATGATAATATATAACAATTGGAAAATAAATAGGATAACACTGAACATAACTTATAGTCGTTGAAAGATTCGGTCCTTCAACGTGTCTACCTCTTAAATGTCCATGCTTCTGTCATCCAACATGGCTACCTTACATTAACCACAATTAATATACAATGAAATACATAATAAAGCGCCAATTGCCAACGTTTTAACGTTCGACGCGGCACGTGAGGAACACAGTGAGCAGTTTCAAACACGACCTCCAACACGTAGCCGCCATGCTGGTTCTATATGGATAACAACAGCGCCAAAAATTCAACTCTCCCCGAATAGTTTCAAAGGGAGATTTGGTATAGAATAATGTATACATATACAACATTTTTTAACTATGCAATAGGTTGATTACATATGCATTATTGGCATAGGATTAGTATAGGATCGTTTGAGCATGATGGAAAATCTGTCTGGTCTTAGTACCACACAGAATCATCCCGAGCTTTTACGATGTGTTCATCACAAAAATGAACTATGAAGGCAAATCCGCCTGAATATGTTGAGACATCTAAGTCAAGATCATAACCATTAGCAATGGTATAGACCTTTTGCATTAATGTACAAAGCATATGCAGATATATCTGAAACTTCTTTAAATGCGTGAAAACAAAAGATGTCTTAAATGAGCCTATTGTTTTATTGCATCATAATGAGGCTTCAGATCTATGTACATACGATATCACATTTATGCAAAGTGTTCATTATAACGCCTCAACCTACTGATTTTCCCAATTTCAAGGAATATCCTTGATATTGGAAACAAGAATAGCGTTTTGGAAACTGTAC
The DNA here is from genome assembly GCA_011800005.2 of Stichodactyla mertensii. Classification (NCBI taxonomy): domain Eukaryota; kingdom Metazoa; phylum Cnidaria; class Anthozoa; order Actiniaria; family Stichodactylidae; genus Stichodactyla; species Stichodactyla mertensii. Next base: position 9,446 of record JAAAQI020197437.1, read on the forward strand.
ATCCACAGGTTCCATCGTTTCTGTACAGGGAGTGAAAACAAATTAAGTTAATTAATTGGAGTAAAAATCATTTCTGGGTTTGCCTTATAGCCACCTTATAAGACAAAAACTCAAACATTACACAAAGACAACAACAATAAAAGCAAACAAACAAAATACAAACTATTTCACTATCAAAGTGTCAAGCAAAATAAAAATTATAAGTAAACAAACAGTAATTTCAGAAGTAAAGCAAAATATGTATAGAAAGGTTTGTGTAGGTGGTATTTTAGTGGGAAGAGACTAGATGGAAGGTTGCCATGGAAACTGAGATCCTGTGATATACTTACGATGTAGTTCTTCTCGGCTGTAAAAAAGGAAAAATATCACATTAGCGACTGTGAAGTAGCATGTGGTCTAGTTTTGTATGAGCATATCAGGCATGAAAAACGAAAAACCGCTTGGTCGGCCTGTACTGATTTGCCTATCAATGAAAAGGTTCATCATATGCTTTTGGCTCATTACGATCGGAATTTGAGAGACTTAGTATAAAAATGGTCTTTATTCCATGTCTAATAGACAATGAACTTGTGAAATAATTGTTCTGAAGCAATAACCAAAGATTTATGAGACGTACTTCAGATGAAAATGATTTTTGAAGAATAAATACCTCCATCACAAACACGTTTGACCAAGGCTCGAGCCTGCGCTCTCAGTGCGTTAGCGGATGATATCATGAATATGTTGGGTTCAATGGGCCTGGATACTACTTGTTTTAGGGTCTCGATGTCAGGGTTGTCACCAATAGCAACAGCGAATACATCAACAAGTTTTTCCTTTAGTTGGGAAGCTACAGCGATGGCTTTGCTTGGTTTTTCAAAGCGGCCAGATGTGAAGAGAACCAGGGACTGAAGTAATGGAAAAATTAAGACGAAAATAAACTGGGGCTTTGGTTATGTGGTTTTGCGAGGAGAGATGGGTTTTCATCGTGGATGGAAAAATCCCAATAGCATAAATTTCTCATAGGACCACAATAACCGTAATAAATCGCAGGATTATTTTCTGCAAACTATATACATATTCTCATATGACCCAGAATGATCACGTGATCTGTTATTGTTAAGGATGTCGCAGAATAGCACTTTCCACGGTTACTAAAAATAGATCTATCGCACCCGAGCTTGGATTTACTGTGTTCTCAGTAATTCAGGTTTCCCAATTATACTCTGCCTTCAAACTACGTGGTCTTTAATCGAATTATCGTACCTTGTTAACATCTTCTCTAGCACCACCTCGTTGCGTGAGGGAAACATCTAGAGCAGTCACTAGTCCTTCTGAGGGAGAGGGATACAATCCTCCACGGAACCGTGCCTTAGCAATACCCCTCTTTAGGTTCTTGGTATCTCGATAGGCTGTCAGACGGAATGACTCACGGGCGCTCGATGAATAAACTATCATACCAATGTGGCTGCCATCTCGCGACACCCCAAAGGCCTCAGAGAAGTATTGCAGGAATTGTTTGAGTTTCTCGAAGTTCCTTCTTCCGATGACGTCCGACGACTCTACGACGAGCTCGAGGTCTTTGACCTTGTTACAGACTAAACAAAAATATGACAATTTATTAGAATAGTAACAAAAACGGTTATTCCCGAAAATTGAAAAGGAACAACTTTGAGGCAAACTAGTTGGGTTTGCTCGCAAATTATTTGAAATGGGACAACACCGAGGACTATTGAATGAGTGCATTCCCACGTGATTTGAAATGGCACAACACTGAGAACGGATCTATTCCCAAGTGATTTGAAATGGGACAACACTGAGGACTATTGAATTGGTGTATTCCCAAGTAATCTGAAATAGGACAACATGAGGACAACTGAACGGGACAAAATGAT
>JAAAQI020197437.1:11419-21453 GCA_011800005.2 Stichodactyla mertensii
GAGGACTATTGAATTGGTGTATTCCCAAGTAATCTGAAATAGGACAACATGAGGACAACTGAACGGGACAAAATGATTTGAAATACTGTACATTGCCAACAAGAGAGCTGCAAAATCAGTATTCATTATAAAAACGTGATTGCAATCACTTCAATTACCTATTAATTCATTTAAGGACTTCTTGACTTACTTATAGGTGGTTGCACACAGACGTTATGGCAGCCTGTATTAGGGTCCTTACAGCACTTGGATTCACCAGGACAGTCCCAATCATTTTCTCGCTGACTACGACCAGCTTTACCCGCGGAGTCACCGCATGGAATGAACTGGAGCGGTACAACCGTTTGAGACCCGCAAACTGCGGGATCGGGTGTGACTGCGGGTACGGGACACTGCCCAGGTTTTTCTGAAAGAAAGTGACAATTGAGAAATTAGATTTTTTGCATAAATACCTTAGTTCGATGTATTTCAATCGTCCATAACAATTTGGAGACTTTGTATAAAGAGGTTTCCCACAAAGCTGTCTGAAAGGACTAGCCATACAAACTCTTCAGTGCCTGCTCTCTGGTAATGGTGCTAGATGTAATTTATTGGCATCCCTCTAAAAATGCGCCCATGAAAATAAGACTAAAAATATCCTGTTACAAACCTAGAAAATGGTCATTTCACATGAAAAAAATTAAAGCAATCACGTGTCCAGTCCAGAGGCTAAAAATCTAGTTGAAGCAAGCTAGGACATTATCACTGAACACTGATATTTACGTGAGAAAGCAGTTCAGATATCGAACCCACGACCCCAATGAAGACGCAATGGCTTTTAATAAGTGACCCTAACAAAACTACTTTAGGGAATTAAATGAAAGTTCAGGTATTAGGTTACCTAAGAGGGTGCTCCAAGCGATTGCTTGGAGCACCCTTCATACCCTTCATTCCTCTTCAAAGGATAATTTTAAAACTGATTATTTAGATTCTACATTTCCTCATCTCTCATAAAATGCACATTTTATATTGGGGCTGTATAGGTAAAATGGTTACACACGTACACGGTTGCCATGTTGGATGACAGTCATTTTGGTTCCAGCAATCCACCCATCATGGCGGCCCTCACGCATCGTGTAATACCTATATACTAAGTTAAATTTGTAATAGCCGCTAGGTTAATTTGAAGCTATAAAATTACCCACCAGCACAAAAGCTTGCTTGTACTTGGGGTCTGATGGATTCGAGTTGGCCAGGGTCTTCCGCCTGGAAGACATAGCTGTTCTCTGATGCCAGCTTCTGTAGGAATACTCCATCGGCATCTTTACTTATACCAACAGCCACTGTTCTCACTTGTAATTCGTCTAGTTCCTTTCTGGCTTCACTAAGGTCACCAGATCCCTCGGACGGACCCGTGGAGGAAAGGAAAATTAAATACCTGAGAAAAAGTAAGGATAATTTGTACGTTTGCACAATATATTGAACAGATCATCAACCTTTGAAGAAAGACTACAAGCATGCGCAATGCCTTCGCCTTCAATTCTCTTTCCTAGACAACACATTCCTTGGTTTGTCCCATGAAATGAAAGTCTCTGGACTAATCCAACATTCAAACTGTTCTGATTGACTAAGATAAGCATGAAAAGCATCCTAAACAACTAAACCGGCACCCAAAAGAATCTGGTTCCGATTCTTGCATTCGACCAGACCCCTTCTTCCAAGCCGGTCCCTGAAACATGGACTCTTGGAGCTAAAATAACTTTCTCTCTCGTTCCTGAAAGACGTTTCCCAAGAGTGGTGGCTCACCGTGGATGTCCGTGTCGTATTCTTCCTTCTAGGCTAAATATACTCCTCTTTGCTTCCTTAAGCGCCAGATCCACACGTCTTTCTGGGTCATTAGTCTTCTGGATTGGATTGATGATGCTTTGGAGCTCTTCTTCAGACTTGAATCTCCTAAAGCCTGGTGTTAGTGCTTTGCCAGCACCTGCAAACACAAACGAAAGAGCATTCCGAGGATTTCGGTTGAAAACAAACTCCAGGACTAGTACAAACTGAACAACGTTAGCATCTTGAGGAGCAACAACGCAAAAACAATTCTAAAATGCAAAAAAGCAAATTTACACATTATGTGCTAGGTTGGCATCTATCATTATGATCTTTAATCACGCGGCGGCTAAGTTATTCCCAATAGAATGACGACCTTTGTTTATTCCCGAATGAACTCGCTCTGAAATATGTTTGAATGCGAGGCCACGCGGGGGAAACGTATTGTTTTAACCAATACGGCAGCCTCGTGAATAAAGCTCATATGAGGAGCCGGGCAAGGTGGAAATGGAGCGATTTGATTGGTTCTCAGGGTGTTTCACGTTTTTTGGAGGCTCATGATACCCACTGATTTTACTCTACACTTTGTTTCTGCTTGTTTATTGGCTTATCCTACTTCATTAGGGCATGCCATACCTGCATAAGTCATGATGCCAAAGTGGATGTCGTTCTCTGATGAAGCATACGTACGAATGACTTCCTTGACGAAGTCCTTGGCGTTCTCCAAGGCTCCTGTACTTATGAACTCCGAGACATCCAGAGCAAAAGCAATTTCCATAGGAATGAAGCAGTCTTAACGAGGAAAAAAACGCAACACTCAGTGATCAGGAAAGAGTAGACGAGGTCGCATTCAAGGTATAGAAGTCCAATGTTATAAAAAGCTAGCTAAGAGCCGTGTATGGCGCGTAATATATAAATTCTACTGCGAGGCGCGTTTTACAAGGAATAACCGAGTCTTATGGGACTATATTTTCAAGGAGCCTTCTTTCAAGCAGATATCACAAACAAGGATGGGTCCATAACTACAAAGGGTTTCAATATTTTGATACATTGAGTCATACCACTAGAGGGGGCCCACAAAGGAGGGTCATAGAGCTACCTTACTACCTTATGGGCCATATCCCAAAGGAACCGATCTAACAAGAGGGATTTAAACTAGGGTTGTGGGCGATACCAAAAGGAACCGAAGCTTAAGGGCCATGAGAGTTCCTAGGAGAACCACATTAGAGTGTAATAGATGGGCTATAAAACTCGCTAGCTGTATGACACTGAGGGGCTGCTACCATACTTCAAGATAAGGGGGTCTAAGGGAGCGGATACTATATCATACGAACACCCTGTAGAGTCACATTTGGGAGTGGGCATTACTAATACAGTAAGGGCCGGAACGTGAGCCTGTAACTTACTTTTAATTCCTGTGATACAGACTCTCTTATCACAGCCTCCCTTGCAGCACAGATCGCCCGGTGTTTTGCAGTCTCTGTCCTGAGAACACTCGTCACCGCCATCATCAGGGCATTCTGCAGGCTTTGGAGGTTGCTTGGGACATTTACCATATTTAGCTACAAAAACGAAAATGTAATATACGTTTTGGTGTTACGTTTTGGTTTTGTTACGTTTTTATGTTTTTGTCGTAATGTTGGTGTCGCTAGCTTTTTTCCTTCTTACTTTGCTATAAATTATAGCACTCACAATATAAGTAATAACTAAAGGCAGTGGCGCATGTTATAATAGTGAGACGGATGTGGTGGTGGTGGTATTGGTTGTGGGAGAGCTGCTGGCAGTGTTAGTTCTAGTGCTAGGGGTGGTGGTGGTGGTGGTGGTGGCAGTGGCAGTGGCAGTGCTAGTGCTAGTGGTGGTGGCAGTGCTAGTGTTAGTGGCAGTGGCAGTGGCAGTGGTACTGACAATAGGAGTGGGAGTGGGAGTTACAACTGCAACAGCAGTAGTAGTAGTAATTCCATCCCTTACCGTTGCATATCCTATTTGCAGCAGCGTTTAGAGACAAACTCAGTCCAGCGAAAGAATCCGACGTCAACAAAAACTTCGATGGTGGCTGAGTGACAACAGTGCGGTATATCCTAGGATCAACAGCATTCCTTAAACCAAGGACAACGATCCTCACGCCAAGACTCTTTAGTTTGTTAGCTGCAGCTTGTATTTCATTTGTGTCGGACACGGGGCCTGGGACAAAAAGGACGAGGACTTTTGGAGCAGTTTGACGAGTACCTCCATATATAGTAAAGCCTAGATCTGCTGCTACACGCAGTGCTTTTGCGATGTTCAGACTCTGAAAAAGAGATGAAGAGAACTTTCTACTTGGTATGGGCGTAATATTGTCCTATTTGTACTATTTTGGAAAAGACGCATTATAACATTTTCATCGATTGTTTGCAAACGAAGAGATGAATTGAAGTTCAATTTAAAAATCGCCCCTAAAGAGAGTAATACATAATCACGTGGACACCTTCAACAACACACGACCCTTCTCTCGATTATTAATTTATTGCCGATTGAAAGGGGATGAATGAAGGATGGATGGATGGATGGATAGATAGATAGATTGGTGAATGAGTAAAGAGACAGAAGAATGGAAAGAAAAATGGAGGAATGGACAAATATATATGAATTAAAGAATTTATATATTATTATATATCATTATATATATTATGATATCATTATATGCATTCGACTTACCGAGCCCCCAAGAGGAATGCGATTGATAATATTTTCCAGCCAATCACGGTTATAAACCCAATCGAGGTGCGTCACCACCTCAGCCTCATCAGCATATTTGATTAGACCCACATGAAGGCCTCTGTTGCTTACTTCCAGCTGACGTAGCAGACCAACAAATGACTTACGAATGTTATTAGAGATACCAAACAAGGAAGTGGACGTGGGAATTGCAAAATATACATCTATCGGCCGTTTACATTCTGAAAGCAAACACCAGAAAAGATATTGTTAAAGTCACAGAATTGAAGCCGTGTGGTTTTACTAAATAAGACAAAAAGTGGTTTGTTTGGCAATTCGTGCATAAGACTATCAAAACATACAAAGTGTGGTGTTTACCCTAACATTGGAGATTCGAGATGTAAACAAGGCATCTTAGTCCCAGTTCAGACATCGAACTTTTGCCGTGCCGAATTCAATGTAAATGAGATGATGATGAGTAGAAACAAAAGATTTGACTAATTTGCATTAGATTCGACGCGGCAAAAGTTCGACGTCTGAACTGGGTCCGCATTTTCTGAGAGAGTGAAAATGGGGCATTATGGTATAGCACAATATGTGGAAAAGGCTATTCTACTGTCAGGGCTAACTCCTTTGCTTTTGGTCTTCCCTGAGAAAAGTAAACAAAAGACGTATCTCTAGCAGGCTAATCCTACAATTGTATGATGTACTGATTACGATTGCATAATATACATACTTTGGATTTTGATGGCGCCATCACAAATAGCCTTGGTGACGGCTCGAACGTGTGGTCTTAAGGCGTCGTACGATGAAGTCAAGAAAACGTTTTTCTCAACTACAGGTGAAGCAAATTTTCGTATGCTGGCGATGTCTGGATTCGGACCAACAGGAACAGAGAACACATCCACGAGATTCTGTTTGAGAGCGGCGGCTAGTCCTATAGCTCTGGCAGCATCAACGAATTGTGGAGATCCAACCAGAACAAGAGACTGGAAAAATATAGCGGTTTAATAGAAACCCCTCACTTAGTGAATCATACATGAAAGGAAGTTAGAAACCCCTCAGTGAATCATACATGAAAGGAAGTAGGCCTGAGATGGAAACACGCTTGTAGAGAAAGACGAAAAACCGTAGATGTTTTGACAGACCGATTGCCTGACAGATAATAGGAGATATAAAGAAAATACAGCAGAACTGATAGGTAAACATGTAGACAGACAGACAGATATACAAATATATAGACAAACAGAGACATACAGAAATACGACCCTGAATTTGGATTGACTCTCGATAAAATTATAAAACTCTTTAAGATATTTTTTAATCGACTTGAAAAATAAAGTTAGTCTAAAATGAGTTTTTTAAGGGACATTATTTCACTATTAAACTTAGTATTTCAATATACTTATAGGAGACAAGCGTAAGTAAGTAAGACGTATCTAATCGGATGCAGATTAAAAACACATTCCATTACATGGGGTAGAAAAATATTTCAAACACTAGTGATGTTCAGCTCGTGTTTCATTGGTTTTCAAAACTCAACCATCCGACCAAATTAAAAATTCCGGTTGGCCAATAGTCATGAATTATTAATGAGTTTGAGAACAATCGATAAATCTTGTTTATTATTTTTGGAAGATTTTCACCTTATTGACTCCTTCTCTTGCTCCACTTCTTTCGGTAAATATATCATCTAGAGCCGCTTGAAGGGCATTACTTGCTGGTGCAGTTTGTCCACCCGTGAACTGAAGTCTTCCTATCGACTGTCTAACATTTGCGTTGTTGTTTTGAGGGCCCTATCATGGAGGTGTAAATACCAATTTCATCATCACCGATTGCATCATCATCCTTGTAGTTGCCAGCATCATCATGTATTATCATCATAATCATAATCATAATCAAAATGCCCATCATCATCATAATCAGTATTATCAGCGTCCTCGTCATCGCAATCATTACCATCACCAATATTATAATTATTTTAATCATTACCACCTTCATACAGTCATTTTACCGCTATAGGAACATGATCACAAGAGCAAATTTTCCGAGCACCTTTGCATTTTACATAGGCTTTTCTTCACTTACCTGAAACGAATTGAATCTGTAACGAACATCGGCTTGTGGTCCATACGTCGCTATAGCAACATGAGTGTTGACTGGCGAAATGAAGAAGGCATCAGCTAAGGACTGAGCAAATTCTTTGGCCTTGCCGAAGCCGTGTGGTCCGACTGCATCGGAGTTTTCAATTAGAATGGCCAGATCGTGGGCACGGTTAGGACAGACTGGATAATTAAAAGAGAACGTGAGAATTGCAAAAACCCCTCTTGACTTCCTTTGCAATCCAAAGAGAAAATTAACTAATCAGCGAATCTTTTTATTGTTTTTGGATCCAATTTTCTCTGTTAACTAGAGTTTCTTAATGAAAAAATGGAGCTTTGCCAGAATACATGTTATTCAAAAAACCTTAAACAATAGCTTATATTCAGTTTAGACAAAAAAATCTGATTTACCCAAATGTTAAGAAAGTTTCAATAGTAACACACACGGAAACTCTATAGTATGGCTGGGAAAAGAAGCGGATTGCTGACAAGCTTAACAAACTGAAAAGTTGGCTGCTGCTTCTTATGCGTCAATATTAAAATTCCCTAATCTGTCTAAGATAAGGTAATAGTTCTTCTCCATAGTTTTCTTTCACATAAAAAATAAGAGGTGATTTACCGTTTGGAGTAGGCTGACAGATAGAGTGGCATCCTGTAGGGTCAAGGCAACAGCGAGATTGTCCAGGACAATCCCAGTCGTTTTCTTTGGGACTTCTTCCTGCTTTGCCAGCTGAATCACCGCACGGAATGTACTGAAGAGGAACTGGGGAGCCTGGAGCTCCACATGTTTGTTGAACTGGTCTACATTTGCCAGGTTTCTCTGAGAAAAAGGAATAAGAAAGGAATTAGAAAGGAATATGGGAATTCCCGAAGGAATTTTTTAACTCTTATCCTGATGCCAGAGCGAGTAATTGTATCGTGTACTATTCTTAGGGCGAAAGCACAACAAAATCTTCAATCAAAAACGTTGGCAATGCGGTGCACATGTCGTGCTTTTGTTATGAGCAGGAATAAATACGAAAAAATACAAACCGCTGTTCGACCCAAACTGGCACTGATATCACTGAGATATCAAAGTTGCCGGATTATATATAAGTATCGACAGACATTAAATTATAAAGTTGGGTTACGAGATGCAAAAGTTAAATCGCTCTACCGACTGAATTAATCGCTTCGCCGACTGAATTGTCCACACTTTAAAATCGAAGGAAAAATGATAACTCCATGTTCTACTCACTCTCGCAAAGTTGTGCCTGGATTTGGTTCCACAGTCCCTCAACTTCTTCAGGTGTCGATGCTTTAAATACAAATCTATCCTCAGTAGCCAGCGTATTCAAGAACCCAGTATCAGCATTCTTGAGCCCAACAGCGATGATGTTCACTCCGAGCGCTCTCAGATCCTTGGACGCCTTAGTCAGATCTTCGGAATCGGCAGCAGTTGATCCTGAGGTTATAAAGATAACATTCCTGGGATGACCCTGTCGCATACCACCCTCGAGACTGAAGAGTCCTTTAGATATAGTCTGGAGCGCTACATCGATTCTTCTTGTAGCTTCGCTGGACTTTTGAAGCCTTTTAATCGTGTCTGATAGTTGGTTATAAGAAGCAATTCTGTTGAAGTCGGATATTGTTTGGGCGGTTGTAGCGTATTTGAGTAATCCATAATGGATGCTGTTTTCGGAGCCGGAGAAGGAATTAATGATTCGAGTGACGATGTTCTTCTGGTCGTTGAATTCATCGTCTGTTATTCCTGATGTGACGTCCATTGCTATGGCAACATCCATTGTAACGAAACAATCTGCAAAAAATAGGACGATAATATAATTTCAATCTTTCAAGTTGTAGCTATTTATAATTTTGTTTGGAATCTCTGATGCGTTGGCTATTTTATCTTATACACTGCCTTCGTATAATCCATGAAGCATTTCGTTTTGGCTCATTTACATCAAATTCGAGGGGCACTTTGCATTGAGACAGTAGTCTTTCATTTCTCATGCGTCAATTTCATGTGTAGTGAAAGATATAACGAGCTATTGCAGTAATGGCCCTCAGGTCGAGAGCAAGAAACCAGTAAATGAAAACGTATTCGGTGTGCATTTTTCAAACGTTCATAGCTGTAATGAAACCTTCGTAGTTTTAGAAAAAAATTGCTTATTTGCCCAGAATTCGGTCGGTTGGCTCAGTTGGTCGATCTCTGATCTTCGAGTCCTAATGCACAGCACCAACCTTTTAAAACTTCTTTTTTCAACAAAAAGTTACTTATCTCATGAACTTACTTCTGACGGCTGGTACACAGGTCTTAGCACATCCTTCGCAGCAAAGACTGTTGGGGTCTTTACAGTCTCCATCGACACTGCACGCGTCTTCTGACGCACAGCCTTCCTCTCCTGGTTCTACCTTGACTTGAGCTCCAACAGGACACGTACCATATCTGGCTATAAACAAAAATGCAATCATAAGAATTAGTTTCATGTTGATGTCAAGTAACCACTTTCCCATAAGGGATTATCGCCTCCTACCAAAAACCTCCCCATAAGCGATCAACCAGCTTCCCATTAGCAGCTACCCCGTTAAGCAGTTAATACCCATTCGCTACCACCACCTCCAATAAGGGATCATCTTCTTCCACCTATCTACTACCTGCTTTAAGCGACCACCCCATGATAATGAAGAGTATAAGCGGCTAAATAAGTCACTAATAACAAATAAAGCTTTTCAAATGTTGTCATAAACCAACCAACCAACCTTTACAAATGGTATCCACTGCATCAAAGACACCAGCAGCGTTCTTATCGTAACTTCCATGGAGATAATGCCTCTGCGGCGGCTGGGACGATACTCCACGATAGAAATCAACATTTTCTTCTGATCCTACAACCATCAATCGAACCCCAACACTCTTCAGCTTGTCGGATGCGGCTTTAATCGCTGCAGCATCTTCAGATCGAGATGAAGGTACATAAATAACAAACGTCTTGGGAGCAGTAGGACGAGTTCCACCAAAGATCGTGAAGGCGTTGTCAGCTGCAACTTGAATAGCTTTTGCGACGTTGAACTGTGTTCCAGATGGCTTAAGTCGATCAATAGCGTCGAGAATTCCTCTGTTGCTGTAGGTGCTATCCAGATCGACAGTCAGAGCGGCAGAGTCACTGTACGGTATGATACCGATATGGGTATTACGGTTGGTTACTTTAAACTGTTTCGTCATGCTCTTGAAAAAGTACTTCACCTTGTCGAAGTCGGGGCCAAGAGATGCAGCATTCGGAATTCCGTAAACAACATCCATTGGCTCGTCACACACTGTAATACAAAGTTATCACTCAATTTCTTAAAGTAAAATGGATTCCAAAACCTAGCTCTGTAGAAGGAATTGATTCAAGCAGGCAAGAACGTCTAATACGTAGACTATACAGACAGACAGACAGACAGACAGAC
>JAAAQI020197548.1:0-21449 GCA_011800005.2 Stichodactyla mertensii
ACGGTCGCGGCAAGGCACGCTTACGGCACTGACCGTGCCGCGACTTTTTCACAGTCATACGAAATCTGCTCTAAGCAGATTAATCAATGGTAATGTTACGGCCAAAGCCTGTAAATTGGAAATCTCTAATGGATTTATGTGCCGCACTAGTATAAAGAAATATGAATTTAACATACTATGCTCAAAGACAGCTCATGGATACACTTGTCAAGCATACGTAAATTATGCACTTGTCAATTAAAACCCTGTGGCCCCTTCTCCCGGAAGTTTCAATCAGACTAGTGCATTAAAATCCCCATATCCCCGTGCATTTATCCGTTGTTGTTAGTCACAATATTTTACGATTATTTTACGGCCTCTGGGATTGTTTTTTGCATTTGTTATTAGAATGATAAAATTAGCATGATGAAAATGTCTAGTTTTTCCTTCTCGCTGAACTTTTTGCCGCTTGGAAATTCTTGAAACAGTATATTTATCTATGTTTATCCATGCCATAAAGAAAATCAACAAGCTAAAAACCTCAGCGTTGAGTATAGGGACGCAAAAAAGACAACTCAAGGCTCGAAGTACCATTGTTGTGTTCCTCTTTGTAGAGGCGATTCGCGATACGATCCATCGCTGTCATATAAAAAAACCTAAAAATGGCATTTTGAAGCAGCAAAAAGTTAAGCGGGAAGGAAAAACGTAGACGTTTTTGTGAATGCTTACCTTGAGAAGAAGCCATTTTGCGTATTGTTTATGCACCAGTCAAAGTAAACCCCGTACCCCCCACCCCGTGATATGTGGGGCTTTGGTGGGGATTTAGTACCTTTTTAGCAGCTTTTTAGGTCCCGACCATGTGGGGCATTTATACATTTTGTCATCCCCACCTAAGGTAATTGGGTATTAGGTGGGGATTCGTTTTTGTAAATTCCAAGATGGCGGCTATCGTGGCCACGTAAGGACTCTGGAGGTCTGGGTATTATTAAAAAGCCAGCAATTTGGTAGCTAAATCGAAGTCGAACAGGTAAATTTTGACACTATTTCTATTCCTATTCAAATAAGCACATCCATTGATGTACTTGATATGCTTAACTAAACCTAGATTTGCTCGTTGATCGATTTGTTTTTGTCGTAGAAACCCTTACTAGTTTTACGTTGCCAAGCTACTTTTAGTTGCCCTGGAGGGTGAGGCTTTTCAGCAAATTTCTTCCCCATATGGTGGGGCATTTGTCAGTTTTAGTTCACCATTCGGGGTTTACTTTCACTGGTGCATTACTTGTGAAGTGAAAGACGAGTTTGTAGAAAAACGCAGATTTTAGGAGTCGAAAAATAGATTTAAGATTGTGGAGATCAAAGATGTGAATACAGAAAAGGACAAAGGCTTAAACTAGTTTAAAGAGGTTGTATTTCTGATAATTGACATAGATTATTTTCTTTGTTTTGAAATTTTTATATTTCGCGCCAGGGCAGCCTTGCCCTCCAAAATCTCGTTGCTATGTGATAACCAAGCACGTGATCAAGTCCTGCAAAAGGCCCATTGAATGGATGAAGGATGAGCAAATGAATGGTTGGATGGATTTATTGAATAAACGAATGAATGATTCCTGAATGAATTAACTAATGGATGGATGAATAAAAAGGAACGATCCTATTCAAACTTCATGATCCTAAAATTAATGCGCTTGTCTAATGTGAACCATTCTCTTTTTAAGCCAATTAGCTCGTGTCTTCCTGGTTACCTAAGTTTGGATGAAACAGAGAGGAACAAAGCTTATAAAGAATGGCAGGATGTGTTCAAAAGATTACAAACTATACTAAGAGAAGCCGCTATGCAATCTTTAGAAGACAAGGAGCAGATTCATAAATACTTTATGTCCGGTATGTATGTAAAAATCATCATGTTTTAAGTCTATAAACCTTCAGCCTTTAGTTGTGAAATGTTAACTATGCTACAGAAAAGCCACATTTCTGGGTTCTGAGTAGTACGAATTGAGAGAGAGAGAGAGAGATGCGTGGTGTAAGGTGGTTTGGTGAGATATTAGTGATGTAGGGAGAAATTAGTGGTGCAGGTTGATATTAACAGATTACGTTGGTGCAAGTGGTGTAGGGGACTCACACCACTCGTACCACCCTACACCACTCGTATCAACCCACGCCACTGGTGTAGATTGGTACGAGTAGTGTAGGGTGGTATATGAGTGGTGTAGGTTGGTGCGAGTGGGATGAGGAGGCAGGAGAGGTGTAAGGTGGTAAGGTACGAGTGGTGTGGGGAGGCAGAGAATTGTAGGGTGGTATGGAGTAGAGCAGCTTAGGGAGGATGGTCTGCGTGGTATAGGATGGTACAATTGATGATGTAGGTTTTCATTAGTGTTACCTTTATTACCCTATCACCCTTCATCATTCTATCTACTTCAGTCCTACCACCCTACCCCACTCATAAGTGTCGCAGTGATAATACTCACAATGAAATAATAATAAAACCTCACTGAATATTTTCTGTTTCAGTCACGGAGAGTGAAATACGATCTGGCATTCTATCGTCTTCCAATCCTTCTTCTCAATGCTGCTGGTTTAGTCGAAAAATCGAAAGCCTTGAAGACCACGTGACTGATAGTAATGCGCCGTACTATATAGACGTCAAACAGGAACGTGACATTGATGATGAAGCCCAAGAACTTTTGGAAAATCTTAAGAATAATATTGTGCTGCGTCACGTAGCTGATAGTAACATCAAGCGATATAGGGTACGATGGCATAGCGAATTGCAAGGCATAGATCCAGAACATTGCGAAAACCACAAGGTAAAACAGCAAGTAGAATACAGTGGATTTATTTCCTTGTCTTATCATATATTTCAAACGTTTATTTCCTTTTTCTAGATTCTTTCCTTGCCTTACTGAATTTACTTGCTAAATTTTTCCAAATGGTGTCGTGAAAAGTTGGAAAAGAAAATTAATATCCCTAGAAAGAATCCATTGTTTTTCGTGATACATTTTAAAAGCAGAAACTTTGGTTGAACCTTAATCATCTATTACATTTTCTTTCTTGGATCATTCTCTTTAGTCATACATCGAACGCATGCGCCATGATGTTCGGACAGTATTAGAAGGGCTGATAGAGTCAGCAATATTTACCAGAATGACACATGAAGTCAGTGACTCTGTCTACGATGAAGCGGGCCAACATCTTTTGTTTTGCAAATCCAAGTGCGTAACATTTTTTGGCCGAGATGACGTATTAAACCAATGCAGAAACTACCTCACTGGAACTTCTAAACACCAAGGAAATTTCCAACTCATTTTTGACAATGCTGCGCAAGATTTTTCAAAAACTGAGTACACAAATGGTAGTCTGAAAGATACTGAAGAAATTCAAGTTTTAAAAAATAAAAGCCAAGACTTACAAACGCCTACAAAGAATCTGCCAGCTTCACCAACTTACAAAGGTAACCGTCCGCTTGTTGTTTATGGACAATCTGGGTGTGGCAAGACGTCAGTGGTTTCCATGGTAGCAATGAAGTCACGTGAATGGCTGGGGGAAAATGTCAATGTTGTTGTTCGTTATATTGGAACGACTCCCGACTCTTCATTGATTCGTCTACTTCTAAAAAGCGTTTGTCAGCAGATATGTAATGTGTATGAAGAAGATTCTTCATTTATTAGAAATGTAAGTCGTTACATGAAGGTTGAAGCGCTAGGGCGAGGGCTTTTGTTATTCAAAACCGAGGGCCTCAGTCACGCCCCAATTTAATTGTTTTTTATGAGAGAGACCTTTTTGCTTTACCTCTATTTTCGATATTCGTGCGCCGTGTGAATATCTTCTTGCCAATCAAGAATACATTGATACGGTTTTGAGTTTTGTTGCTTCAACAAAAGAAATTCACATTCCGCACAAACTTTGTCGCCACCAATTGTTTTATGACGCACAAATTTCGAAAATAGTGGTAAAGCAAAAAGTCGTCTGAGACCTTTTGAAATCATCGCTTCTTTTGATTTGTGGGAGCGTGAGCATTCGATGCTCATAATACGTACGCTTGGAAGCTAGTCTTACATAGCTTGTGATGAACTACAACTAGGAATGCTTCGAAGCTATGAAAAATTACGTCGCTTTGTCTTCGGATTTTACGTCAGGTACATGCGCAATTGAGTAAAATCATATCCCACACGTATTAAAAGCTCATGTTAAAGAGATGTTGGGTGTTCTTGCAAGAGCAGGGTTTAGAGTTTATAACCAAGTCCATAGGCCTCAAGCATAATGACGTTTTATACCTACACTCCCAGCAATCCCTTTCGGTAGCTATTTTGTCATGTTAATTTTCACTATTGTCTTGGTATTCTCAAAGGAGTTTGAACATTTGAATATGAAAACAGATTTTGAAAAGGACTGTGGTAGTTTAGGTATGAAACGTTTAGGTCTATTGCACGAGTCTTGATAGGACACGGACTTTGGTAGCCCCTGACTCTTCAAGCTGGGGATGGCTTGTGGGTGAGCAGGGCATGGACTAGCAGGTCTTGAATTTCAAATTCAAGACCCGGGACAGGTTCAAAACTTGCTAGCCAGCCCCGCTCTCCCCTGCTGATTATCAAAGCCGCCCCCGGCTTTAAAAATGTAGGTTTTGCACTATATTTCAAAACCTAAATAAAATAATGGATTTGGGCGTGGCTGATTTTAAAATTAAATTTAAACATCATTAATCCAATTACCGAACAATACTTTAATTTAGATGGTATCCAAACATCTTTGTTCATCACAACAAAGTTTTTCTGTGGCATTTCGCCTTTTTCACGCAACGGCCATATTTACTGAAATAATACGGTTTTGCCCATCAAGCCTCGTATTCGAGCACTTCAGAACGAGAGTTTAGCCGGGCAAAAACAAAGGTTTTTATTCTCATGGGAATAAATATGACTACCGCGTGAGAAACGCCTATATGATCTTTATTTTATTTTATTTTATTTTAAATAATATTTATTTTCATTTTTATTTTATTCATTTATTTATTTAATTATTCTTTTGCGTATATGTTGCATATACTTAGGATATCAAAAACCTGCAAAAAGATTTCGTCAAATGTCTTCAAATGGCGACAGCCCAGGAGCCACTGCTTATTGTGCTTGACTCCCTCGATCAGTTTGGTCCGGAAGACAGTGCCCGTCAGTTGTCATGGCTACCAATGACTTTACCAGATCACGTCAGACTTGTCGTGTCCACTATTCCTGGGGAAGAGTATGAATGTCTACCAGTCCTTGAGGTAAGAGTTAGAATTCAATGAAATCTTGACAAATATGAATAGAGGTTATATTACAGCCGTATTACCCAACATTTCCTGTAATTGTTATTATACGACCGACAAGAACGCTAAGAAAAATCGGTTGGAATATGCCGGTTGGCTAGTTGGAAGGTCGATCAGTCGGTTGTTGATGGTTTGCTGGTTGTTTTTGGTGAGGTTTGTTTTTAAGGGGGGTCGGTCGGTTGGTTTGTCACAGGTTGACTTTATTGTCTGTTGGTTAGTTGCTTTTTTATCCGTCGGTGGTGGGTGGTACGTTCGATACTCGTTAGTTAGTTTGTTTGCTTGTTTTCATGTGTTCTCCAAACACGCAAGTAATTTTGTTGTTCCCAATTTCAGGCATTTCTTCCGAAAGAATGCTTCGTGGAAGTGCCAAACCTCCCTCAAGACGATGCAGCAAATATCTTAGTGAACTGGCTGCGCATGGAAAATCGTACTTTATCCACTATCCAACAAGATGTGATCAAAAATGCTCTTCAAAGTTGTTCTCTGCCAATATTTATTCGAGTAACGTTTGATGAAGCAGTTAGATGGAAATCCTACTCACCACCTAATGAAACAAAGCTTGAACACACAGTCAGAGGTTGTAATATGTTTAAATTGTAACATTTCTGTACTTCACAAATAGTACTCAGTAAAAACAAATAGATAGATGTAGTGTTCATAAACATCAGCACTAAGTATTTCATGTGCTATTCAACAAGAATACGTATGGTAATAGACCCTTTGCCAAAATGGCTGCCGCTCATTAGCATAAATTTTTTTCCAACCCAAGACAAAACAAACCCTGAAATACTTAAGTGTATACCTAACTTAGAAGCTCCGCAAAAATCTAGTAAGTTCCATTGAAAATTAGCAGAGATATATATTTTTCAAATTACAGAAAATGTATGTCTGGTGGTATGGCATATACCCCCAGACATACATTTGTCTACAAAATAAGCAGATTTGAAAAATTTATATCTCTACGGATTTTCATTGGAACTTACTATATTTTTACACAGCTTCTAAGTGAAGCATATTCTTTAGTATTTCAGGGGTCATTTTTTCTTAGGTTGAAAACAAAATTATGCTAATGAGTGGCGGCCATTTTGGCAAAGGGTCTATTAGTGGCTTGTGCATAGAATAGAGGCTGAGAGTTCTAAAACAAAACAGCACAAAAAATTAGTTTGTCAGGGTTAGAGAAGACAAAATGCATTAAACGTATACATTTGTCCACTCTCAAATCTCGAATTAAAATCATTGTTTCATGGCCACTGAAGTAAATTTCCATGAAGTTTTCTCGAGATCTGACATTGACCTTATTTCTGTTCCTATAGGTGCCATTAACGCCTTGTTTTCTCGTATTGAAAAGCAACATGGCCACGTGCTTGTTAGACACGCCCTCGGCTACGTCACTGCAGCAAAAAGTGGTCTCACTGAAACAGAACTCGAGGACGTTTTGTCCTGTGACGACGAGGTTTTAAATGACGTCTATCAGTTTTGGACGCCTCCTATTCGTCGAATTCCCCCTCTGTTATGGGTACGAGTGAGAGCTGACCTTGGAGGCTATCTTGTAGATAGGGGTGCTGATGGTGCGCGGGTTATCACGTGGTATCATAGACAGTTTATTGAAGCTGCTCGTGCAAGGTAATAATCTTATGATAGCATAATACGATTACTACTCCCCGCGGGAGTTCTTCCATGAGACACGTCCTCCCCTCCAGTCACAGCACACTCACACACATACACGCACGTGCTTATTTTTACCAAACGAAGAAAACTGGAGAACCCGGAGAAAATCCTCAAGGCGAAGGAAAGGATAACTTAGCAAGCAAACTGAATATGATGTTCGCAAAAATCGAATCTGCGAACCCACTCTAGAACACACAGCCATGAAAGGGTACTTGTTTACCACTGCGTCACATAATCGAGCTTTTGCCATCCATGCCGGTCGCCACGTTGGATAGCAGACCTACAAACCTGTGATCCGGTGCAATCGAATTCCTTTTCTCGCTGTTAAACGGATTTACTTGATTTACTTACTTTCACGCGATCGTTCAAAACCTCATTTTTAAAGTTATTTTTCCTGGATATGTTTTTTGCTGCAGGAAAAGTTGCTCCCTGTGACATTCGTCTGTTCCTAAAGGCCTATACACACTAAAGGTTTTGCTCCAGGAGCAGGCTCCCGGGTCGCTTTGCTCGTTCGTGTGTACCAAAGATTTTATGTAAAACAGCTTGAGGCGGAGCAGAAGTTTGCCCCCGGCTCACACTCCTGATATTAAATTAGTTGAATATCAGGAACATGACCACACCATGCAGCAAGCTCCCACAGCATGGTCTCTCGTGTGTACTAGTTGTGCAAAATGAACCGGAAGCCTGTCCCTGGAGCAAACCCTTTAGTGTGTCTGGATCTTTTAAGAAAAAAAAGTCCTGTTGCCAGCAATGTCGCGCACAATAGTTATGTCGTCTTGGACCTATAGAGAGAAAATTTTAAAGAATCCTAATCCTTACTTGAATTTAGGTTCTTAAGCGACGAGGATGAGACCCTTAACATTCACAAGTCTCTTAGTGAGTATTTTCTGGGACGCTGGTCGAACGGAAAGCCAAAGCCATACACCACATGTGACGGTGTTGAAAAATCTGTTGACAGACTCGTTGCTCGGCAACCTCTAACCTTCCAGTCAAGCTTAAGTCAAATTGCTTTCAATTACCGGAAGCTCAACGAACTGCCATATCATTTATCTTGCGCTCGAATGCACGAGACTTTAAAAAGAGAGGTTCTTTGTAACTTTGAGTTCCTGCTGGTAAATTTGCTGTCTTCAACTCTGCGTGATGTATTGGACGATTATGACTTTGCGTTACAGTATTGGCCTAAAGATGACGACATTCGATTGGTCAAAGAAACATTGCAGCTTTCTACTTACGCACTGGCTGAATACCCTCAACAATTATCCTGTCAATTACTAGGTAAATGAATAATACTACTCCTTTAATACTTCTAGTTACTCCAGGTCTGGGTGTTTCGTTTGCACCTCTGAGAGGTGACTCCCATCCAAAAAGTGTTAAGGGCTAATTTGTGGACGTTTGCTGCTTTATTGAGGGTAAAAATGATCTGTTGTGATTTTTTAATGATGGCCAGCCCTATGTTCAAGATAATTTTTCAAACCTGAAAACTATTAAAAATGTTATCCAATATATTTTGACTTCTAAGAATGCCAAAACTGTTAAGCATATTGTAGTTTTATCTGAAACCACACGAAAAATGGTTTTAACACTAGAGTGAGATCCCAAGGTTTTGACCAACAATGTTCTACGTAATACTCCAGTTTCAAGTTCTGTTTGCTCAGGGTTAGCCTCGTTTCAGTGTACCTACCACATGCCTCAGTGAAGGTCCATTAGATTTCAAAGTGTTTGTATTGTTGAAGTGTGCATTCTTTACTTTACTGTTGGTATTTTTGAATATTTTGACACTGAAATGTGGCTAAACCTGTGTAAATGAGTCTGTAATCAAGAAACACAGCGGTGTTTTGCGAACTCGAAAAAGGTCTATTATTTTGTTACGCAAATTAGTAAGTTACAATTGTAGGTTTAGTTAAAACAACTCTCACATTTGAAAATTAATTTCTGCTATCGATGCAGTCAGAATATTATAAGGACTAGTTCGACCTCGATTAACAATGTAGTTGACCGAGGCTTGTAGCCCGCAGAGCTGTTCAGGATAGCATTTTACTATTTTAGACCAGAAAGGATATAGTTCGGGGAATTCCATCCATTGTAGGTGGTCGTCTTGTGGAACAGAGGCCCCCAGGTCGAAAATTGTTTTGGTAGAAATGCTGCCTTCTGTTTGGATTATGTCTTGCTAACAGTTAAAATGATGTGGAATGAGGATTGTAGTTCAGTCTTCAGTTGTAGTTATCCTAGTGCCTAGTGATTATTAAGCATCGCTCTTTAATAAAGAATTTGGAACAAGCTACGTCCCTGCCTCGAAAGGTCCTTTTGGTACAATCTAACAATTTCTTCACTCAGCTATTTTTCTGGTTTTTGCTGGCATTAATTTGTATTTACTGCTCCAGGGCGAATCAAGAACACTGGTTCCCACTTTCTTCAAGATTTCCTTCAACAAGCAAGGATATCACCTCAATCTAACCTTATTCCATCCGCTGTATGTCTGACGTCACCCGGAGGTCCTATGGTTCATTCACTATCAGGTCAAAATCAGCCCAGTACTGCTCTGAATGTTAGTGACGATGGAAAGCTGGTAGCCAGTGCTTCGAGTGACAACTCTTGCAGCATTTGGGAAGTGTCTTCAGGAAGATTGGTTCGAACGACAGAAAACGCAGGTGAGTAAATGCACTAAAGCCTGATTCGCACGAGAGCCATACTCATAAGTATAAGCAACATATGCAGACTCACCACAGGTCTTCTCAAACAGGAATGAAAAAAGACAGATGCTGCTATTGCTCAACTGAGTCTTCGTTTGTTGCTTATGATTATAATGCCTGTGTAAGCCTGGCCTCCTCCTTCTCCTCCCTCTCCTTCTTCTCCTCCTTCTCCTTCTCCTCCTTCTCCTTCTCCTTCTTCTCCTTCTTCTCCTTTTCCTTCTCCTTCTCCTTCTCCTTCTCCTTCTTCTTCTTCTTCTTCTTCTTCTTCTTCTACCACTGTTACTTCTACTGCTGCTGTTGCTGCTGCTGCTGCTACTGCTGCTGCTACTGCTACTTCTACTACTGCTTCTTCTCGTCCTTCTCCTTCTTGTTATGTTGCGTTATTTTTTCTCGTGAATGAATACACCCTTGAATCATTCGAATCTTAACTTATCTAACATCTATTTAGGAGATCACATACTGTCATTAAATATTAGTGCTGACAACTCGGTCGTGGTGGCTTCCGGCCAAGGCTTCGTGACAGCTTGGCAAATATCTACAGGTCAGCGGTTGTTTTACATCGAAGGTGGTGATAGTGAAATCCCTGTATGTTTTATCGACCATGAGGGTACAACCGCCATAGCAACCATCATCGATCGCTCCATCAAGCTCTACAGCCTTAAGACTAGAAAACAAATTCAAGAATTCGTTGATGTCATACCCCAAGATTCTTCAACACACGACTACAGTTCGTCATTATTTGGTTTCAATACATTATTATACTATTTGGTAAGGAATGGTTCAGCTGACAATGGATCGTCTATTCGTGTACTAGACATATCAACAGGAACTGTTAAGGACGTTCTAAGATTTGATGGAGCAAAAGACGTAAGCCTTGTAGGTGTTTCTGCACATGGGACCTTACTTATTACTCAGGGCGAACCGGAAGACATTGGGGGTAGCAGAATAAGTATGACTCAGAAAAACATTGACATTGAGCTTTGGGATCATCATGTGAATAAACGTCTGCGTTGCCTTAACGACCCGGCTGACAACATTCGTTGCTATGCGATGTCAAGTGACAAAACAAGCGCCATAACTCTGAATGATGTAAAATTTCTGAGCTCGGCGAATGTATTTCAAGGTCTAATAAGAATATTCAACCTACAGACTGAGGAAGTCAAGGAATGCATGCTAAGGTTTCCAAGTAGCATTCATTTGATCAGATACGTGGATTTCAATCATTTCATCAGTTCATCCCGAGACAAGCTGGTTCGAGTTTGGGATCTCACTCGTAACCAGGTCACCTCTGCTGAACCACAAGACGCCGAGCTGGAAATCGTGACCAGCTTTGGAACTAAAATCGTTTTTGTTCAAAACAGTACGGTAGGCTTTGTTGATATCACAGATGGAAGTAAAGTACTCTTTACCGATGGATGTGCTCCACAGCTTGACTTCCTCAACGACACACAAGCTGTCGTCACCAATGGAGAAAATATGTTTCTTTTCGACTTAAAGGCAAGAAAATTGATTCTTAAGTTCCAAGGCAAGACGAGAAGTGACTGCCAGAGTAGCTTCTTTGTATCAAAGCAGTCAGAAGTGATGGCGATTTCACTGGACAGCAAGTCGCTCAAGATTTATGACGTCACTTCCGGAGAAGAAAAAGTACAACTGAAAAATGACGAACAGCACTCGATTGCAAGGTTTGTACTTATTTATTTTAGAAAAAGTTGTACTTAGAATACTTGAAGTTCACTACTTTAGCAACTCCGTAATGCTTTCCAATTTGAGAGGCGGGGGGGAGGGGAAATTAGTCCAAAGTAATAAAATATTATAGGAATGTGTGAACGTGAATGATAATGCACACTGAATTGCCCTATTTCATTATGAAGCCACGGCTTGCTTATTAAGGATGACAAAATTGTCCACAACAACAGTAATTTGAACAATGTTCGCTATGCGAAGAAAAGTTTGACTCATACACATCGTCTGGTTTTGAAATGTAAAATTACTGATGTTTAATACCTAATATTTACTGTATTTGGTGACTGTCACCGCTTTTCTACAGCATATACAATAGTATCATATATCACTTAATATCCATTTTCTTGTTGTTGTTACTGTTTTTTTCCTCGAATCACGATGATGCTTAGCGTTTAAACGATAGACTGTTATCATGTGACGTCATGATGAAATAGGGCAATTGTGGCAGTCCTTTTTGCATGCTCACGCGGAGATATGGATTTTTCAACACAAGAAGATAAAACTCATTATCTTCAAGCAACCATGTAATGTTATGTTAAATGTAGAATCATGTATGAAAAACTTTAGGGATTCAAAAAATCAGTTTACACAAATTCATTTAGCATTCGAATTGAACCTCTTTACACGTGACGATATCCATTCCTAGAGAGAGAGAAATATCGTAGTTCATCGAAGGTATATCCTGTACTACTACTATTTTTAGCTTTGCTTAAGGTTCAAGGACCTAATCATTAACATTGAAACTTTGAAATCTGTACTTGTAATAGGACTACACGCTTGTTTAATTTTGAAACTAAATAGATGAATAAGATTTTCAGGAAAGCCAAAATTGCCAATTTGGAAGCCAGAGGACTTTATTTTTAACCCTGTTATTTCCAAATTGGACAGGCATGCAATCCTTATTATTTTTGATTACACCATCATTTTTTCCTCTCTCCGTAAAAATCAACATGTAAGCTGAGTGTTGTGTGCTGTAAATATTGAATGTAGTGGTAGTGTATGTGGAGCGAACCTCACTAAAGCTGAGCCCCTCACGGGGAATGATGATTGGAAAATATGCGGGGTTTCATTATCATCCTAAAATAGGGCTTTTTCAATATATATATATATATGGTAATTAGCATGGCTTATGTTTGTCATTGAGGTCTGGAGGCTTATACTTAGACGCTTATATGACGACACATAAACCAGCACTAGCCCTTTTTGTTTTGGGCGCAATTTTTTTCCATTTCAGACCACATGTTATTTTTTTGGGAATATGATTTTTCATCCATATTAGTGTGTCTTCTCCACGGCTCTTTCAGTCACCTCTAGTCGTACGTAATTATTCTATGTGGCAAGACAACTTCATTGCTCTATTTATATTGTCCACCACGTTGAAATCCTGCCAATAATTCTCTCATTGTGATACCAAAGTACCTTGAGTTTTGGTCTACACCGAAATGTGAGGTTTGGAAAGAGCGGGAAGACACTACAAACAAAGGGAGGTATCGGATGTAAAACTGATAAGATCAAAGACGCATTTAGAGTGATTACAGCAGGTGTTTACATTTTGCTGCCATTAGCACAAATCAAACTTAAATTTTTCAAAAAATTCTGAAGCCTAAGTTTCTCCATTTATTTCGAATGTATTCTGCGAAACTTTCAGCCAGCTAGCAACTGCATTATGTAACTTCACTCTTCCCATTCAGTTTCTGAATGTTACATGCTGTAAAGGAAGTATCTAAATGCGCATTTTAAATTTTCAAAAATACCTGTTGCTTTTGTCGAAGAATCAGCAATGGCGCTGATCTAGTCGTTGCTATGCAGTTGCCAAGTGAAACTGAAAACCGCTGTTCATAATGCTTGCCGGCATAACTTAACTAAATGTCCGCACGGAGCAAAGACGTGAGTGAAGCGTTTTGCTGACTTCAATACATAATACCCAAGAGTATGACAGGTGGTCTAAAATCCGCAAATATTAGCTTAAAGTAAAGAGGTCTATTTTCGTGCATTTTACAGATTTGTATCGACTTCTGACGGACGATTTTGTGTAGCTGCTCAACGAGAAACCACCAAGAATGAGCTGGCCTATGGCTATACAGTGTGGGACGTTAAGGCAAGAACACAAGTAAAATATCTGAAAGGCTTACAACACGCCCTGCCAGAATTTGAAGGTAAAAATAATAACTTATTTTTATGCCACAACTTTGCTTTATGTTACACTTAAGGTTAACTTATCTAGAACACAAATCAAAGTAAAACAGTTACTGTGAAGACGGTGAAAGTTTGCTTCCGCCGTTCCTACCTTCCTCGTTGTGAAAATAGATTTTCTTTCGTCAAATAAAATTCGTTACCAAAATATGTTGTTGGCAGCTTACACATACGATCAAAATTCTGCTCCCCGATTGCGACATAACGGACCGGTCATTTATTTATTGGGGGAGGAAGGGGGGGGGGGGGCGGGGGGGCGTTTGCACAATGCCGAGGTTGCCCTTGATAAACAAAAGAATCGAGTTCAGTCTCGACTTGGAACCATTGGGTGTTTTCCATTTGTTCAAAAAATTCGGTTGGGATGATCGATGCATAATGGTGAGGATTATTCTATTGAGGTAAAAAGCGCCACGGGAGTGAGGCTTACCATTTGCTTACCAACTTTATTTTTGTATCACGTGATAAAATTTTATGTACCACATGATAATGTTTTTGGTGCAAAAGCGAACTAGTGCTGTTACATATACCCGTGAAGAGCCGTGTCAAAAACATCAAACTTCATCAAACTTTAGTAGGTGTTCCTCACGTCCCTAACGTATAATTCTCTAAAAGTGCAATTTAGCGAGTTTCTAGACTTCATTCTGCAAATTTTCTTACAGTACAACTCCAAGCTGAGATTTTTCCTTATTCAGCTATTTCAAAAAGGTTGCTGAAGGTTTTGTTGCGTGTTGCATGTTGCATACTAAGACCGAAATACACTACTGGCGATGTGGACCACATGACTTTTCAGCGCAGCTCTTCTAGCAATGTCGGCATATTTTGTTTCTGTGCTGACATCATTTACATATGATCTACAATACTTTTCGGTCTTGGTATGCAACATGCAACATGCAATTAAGTGATATTCATAAAACGAGCATGAGTATTTATATCCACGATAAACACGAATGCGAGTTTTTTATGACTTCTAAAACTCATGATATCCTCAATATTTGTGTAGCT
Organism: Stichodactyla mertensii; assembly: GCA_011800005.2. Classification (NCBI taxonomy): domain Eukaryota; kingdom Metazoa; phylum Cnidaria; class Anthozoa; order Actiniaria; family Stichodactylidae; genus Stichodactyla; species Stichodactyla mertensii. The sequence continues at coordinate 14,572 of JAAAQI020197548.1, forward strand.
TAAAAGGTTTCTCGAAGTAAAAATTCTAGCATCTTTTTAAACATTTTCAGTTCCTTTTTAAGGAGACTCGTAAACGGTTTTCGTGCTCGCGCTCTTAATGACGTATTCAAAATCATTTGAACTTGAATAACAATAATTTTGGCCCAAAAAAATCTTAAAATTTTAAAAGATTTTTACCCAAAGGTATTTGAGCTATGATTTTTTCAATAAAAAAACTTTGCTTACATTTGAAGTGTTCTGTCGTTGTCATAGCAACGTCTGACGTCGTATTTTCATATTTGTTCCAATCTTTACTCTATGGTCTTTGGTCTTCTGGGTCCACTTACTGTCATATATTAGCCATTAGCCATATAAAGTTTTTCAGGGTCATTTTTGTTAGCGCATATGCCAGTTCTAAAACCCTTTCAAGCCTCCTTAAACATTTTTTAACGAGTTCTTCAAATGACTTCTAAAACTTTTTAGCAGAAATTTAGTAGAAAATATTATAGTTAAGCTATAAAATCTAAAAACGCAGTTTACTAAGGAGCATGCGTATAAAGTAGTATGTCGCCACAAAAAACGTTCTCTACATCCCAAACGGAAAAGAATGTTTGGAAAACGTAAGTGTGATATCACTTTCGTCCAGCGGAAGGTGCATCAGCGTGCTTGTTATAGGCTCTGGTTGGTAGTTGGATTTGCTTACTTAAGCAATTCCAATTCCAGTAATTCCATCTTCAGCCACCCAGATGGCCATGAGTTCTTGTTGGTTATAGAACTCATTAATTAACATCAGTGTTTTATCATTGACAGATATAGCACTGATGTACATGTTTTATTAAGGAGTTCTATAACCAACCGTTCTTATTACTTATAGAAGTCTTGTTTTATTGTGGCTACCGTCTCTATGTCATATTGTTGTAAGTCCGTCCGATTGCAACACCAGTGAACAATTTCAATCGAATGTTATTTGGATGAATCAAATGTTATTCGGTATATCCTGCTATAGTGATCGAGGCTGGCGATAAAAACAACGAATAAATCCGATCAATGTCTCTTCGATATCTTCATTCTTGCTTTAAAACGAATCTTCTATTTTGTTGCGTTCCTATCCTATCCTACAGTATGCTATGTTATTCTGCTCTGCTCTGCTCTGCTCTCAGTCTGCTCTGCTCTGCTCTCAGTCTGCTCTGCTCTACTCTACTTTTGTCAACTCTATTCTATTCTATTCTGTGCCTACGGTAGCCAAAAGCAGTCATTGACTGCGTATTTTTAATGATTTCTATAACTAACAAGGTGTCTTTAATGAATTTTAATAAGTTTTAAATAACGCAACGAAACCTTCAGCAACCTTTTTTGGAATAGCTGTATGTTGACAGTAATTGTTCGGAAAACTCATCGCTATAAAGGCTGGATGAACTTTAAAATTAAAGGTAATTTTAAATGAATTTAATTTGAGCGGAAAACTTTGAAGTTTGATGTCGCGACAGAACGTTTTCGATGACGCGACAAAAAAGACATCACGTGGTACATAAAATTTCATCAAATGGTATTACAAAATCGATCACGTGATGTTTTCGAATCAGCCGCCGGCAGCCTGTAATACTGAGAGGTGGTGGCAGTCTACTGAGAAGAGTAGTTCAAATGTATCTGAAATAAACTTCCTCCTTTTCCAGAAAGTCATTCCTCTTATCACTTTTATCTCTTATCCAGATTTAGATATTTCACAAGATGGAAATTATGTCCTGGACATTGTTTTCGATACCATTTCCTGCCAGTACCAGGCTGTGGTGTATGACGTCATATCCGGTAATCTCATCCACCAGCCTGAGGACATTGTTCACTGCGGTGCTTTCGTATCCAGTGGTAAACAATTTTTATTGGGCACAATCGATGGGAATCTACGACTGTACGATTCAGTCAGCGGTCAGTGCATTCACACCATGCGTGCGCACAGTGGCGCTATACATCGTGTATTCACCAACGACTACAACGATATAGTCATGACAACAGTTGGAGGACTGGATTCCAAGGATCGTTCGTTAAGGATCTGGCGAATCAAGGACAATAAAATTGTTCTCCACGCAGTCTTTACTCCAGATGCCAAAATATCATCCATGTCTTTTGCCGCCCAAGGGAAGGCCATCGTCTTGGAAACCACTGATATTGTGCCTTTCTGGTTAGTAAGTGACGATGGAGACAGGAAATATATTGATCTAGAACAAGATCAAGGAAATTCCTTGAATTCTTTCACTGTAAATTTATCTGACTTTAGTCTTGTAAAAGAAGCCTGAAACATTTGACAAAGTCAACCCTACTCTTCCTTCTGGTCCTTTTGTCACAGAACGTCTCAGTAAAGTTTTGAAATGAAATCGACTTTTTTGTGGACGTCCATCAAACGCGTTTCTGTTACAGCAGGTTCATTTTGTTTATTTTTGTCTCAGAACGTGCTGTTGTAGTAGACTAGCATTTATGTCGTGAGAACTTTCTCCTCCCCCTCCTCCTCCTCCCCCTCCTCCTCCCTCTCCTTTTCCCCCTCCTCCTCCTCCTCCTCACCACTGAAATATCACAGTAATTATTTCCCATTCAGAAGCTCTACTGAATTCTTTTAAATTGTGAAAATTTCGATCTGAAACTCGTGATATAAAACACATAAATCGCTTCTGGATAATACGGAAAATGTAGAAAGTGTGAATGGCTCGCTAACTGAATTTTACTTGTTATTTTTCTTCAGTAAAGATCTAAAGATAACTATACAAAGGTTTTTACCAGCTTTCAGTTCGCTTGAAAAATAGCAAATAATTCTTGAGCTTTACTGCTTTCTTCATAAGCATATAATACAATCCCCCATCCTACAGAAGGAAAATCTTTAGTTTTACTTACGTTTTACCGTCTGGTCAAAACCGAGATAACGAGACGAACCATATCGGTATTCATTTAAACCCGCCTGCTTGCCATAGAAATGCTTTTGATTGACGTCCACCAAAAGTCGATTTCACGGCTTGGTGGTGGCGTGTGACTGAGGATCGCTGTAAGGACATGTCCAACACTTGCTATAGTGGCACTTAAAGTGATAAGTCTGGCATGAGCTTATAAGCGCAAATTCCTAGACTCTTGATCTAATTTTCATACGCATTCACCTTTCCGAAAGTCAAAGTAAGATCGGGCACGAATTCTATCTAGTCCTTAAAATCGATCCCAGAATCCAATGCATTTTGGCGGCGCTTTTTGATCTTGTCCCCAAATTCACTGAGCCCCGCAATTCTGTGCGACTTAAGTTCATTCCAGTCCTTGGTCGAATTTCGGAAAGGGGAACTGACCATGAATTGACTAATTTTCATCGTACAGACCAGTGTTGACATATTTGAAGTAACACAAACTAGCAAGTATCAAACGATTAGAATTGTGACGAATTCAAAAATAGAAACAGAACGCCAAAAAAGACTTAAAATACCTTTTTTATTTTATACTTTTCATTCAATTTGCAATATAATAGAATGCATACCATGTATCCGTGAAAAAGGTTGGTCACCATATTTTAGTCGCTAGACTGAAAAGAGAAATGCCAGAAAACAAAGGTTAAATTCCCTATAGAAATCCTTTAGACCGTAAGTGTGTATTCATTGTATGGTTGAAAACAGCTTTTTCGTGTTTGTTTATTTAGAAATTCACTCTGTTTATCTTTTTTTGAGTTTTTTGTGCATCTGGACATTAACGGAATTCCACCATTTTGTTTGCGGGACGTAAGTTCCCGCTCTATTGAAGGTATTTTTTCTCATGGAAGGAGAGGGGATTTCTTTTCCAAAATAGGACGTTTTATTTCTATTTCGTACTCTTTTAGTTTTTGGCTATTTCAGCTCTTGAAATTCCCCCAAACCATGTATCAATCCTTTTAAGTAAGCAACATCGAATAGTTCACGAACATTCGTGTCATTTTCTACATAAGCATACATTTTTCCTGTGTTTTCTTTTCACTTTACGTACAGCATTAATTCTGGTTTCGTTTAAATTTGTTTCATTTTACATAAATGAGTTAATATTGCAAAAAAAGTATAAAATTCTGAATCGATATTGCATTGAGGAAATTCCATAGCACAGGGAGCCCATTTTCAACAATATTAATAAAGTATATGGGATCCAAAATAATCATATTGTATTTAATCAAGAATGTTTGTTTGCAGCTTGAAATTTGATCTATGTTAATAATTAATCATGCAGAATGTAAACAATATGGTTTTAATAAGGCAAAATGTAAGCCTTATGATACTATAATGGCAGCATTTATACAGAATTAAGTTTGTTGTTTGGTTATATACTAATAAGACTCTTTGCTTATATTATTACATGAATAAACAGATTATTTTATACAATATGACCTTATCAGTTGTTTCTTTCACACATCATCTTTGCAAACTGATCATGTCTTACAATAATAAGATGTCATTTACTCAAATAGCATCATTTAGTCATCATTGTTTAAGATTCCCACCATTTTGAAGCATTTTCCAATTTACTGCTGCACTGTGTAAGCTTGAAATATCTGTTGCGAATGCCCAATGGCTGTACTTCGCTACAGATCACAGTTTAAAACTCTTGTTTATTTTACCACTGAAGGTGTTACAAAATCAACTCGTTGCTACTCGCTCGCGCGCTCTCTCTTAACTCAATTTGCATAATTGTGGTTATGTCTTTACGTCACTTCCGACAATATCTATAAAGTGTTATCATTTGATCACTTAATTGAGAGCACACAAAAACAACATATTGATGATTGGAAATTCCCTTTACGTCACTTCCGACACTCTCCCCTGTTCATTTCACTTGTGATAATGAACATAACACTTCTCGTAATTATGCGATAATGGTAATTCTAACAGTAACTGAAAGTTTGTTCATTCTTGATCATCAACGTCTTCTCTGATGCGCTGCCTTGCAACTTCTTTCGCTGCTCTTGCTGGTTGTACCCTCCTGAGCTGTTACTTTGGTTACGACAGGGTCACAGGAAAGTTCCAAGGGATAAAGATGCTGCACGGCACGTTCCAAGGTGCCTCTCCCAGCTCTCAACTTCGCTGCACGCATTACACCGTCTCGTCCAAGATGAGATCCTGAACAATCCCAAGCTTCCAGTGATTCCTATCCTTTTCGTCGCCTCTAATAATCACAACGTCTCCCTTGTTGAGTGTGAGGTTCTTACTCTTGTGGTTAAGATTGTGTCTCTCACGCAACCCACGCACATACTCAGAGGTCCAGCGTGACCACATTTCTCGTTTGCACCTCTCTAGGTATTTGGCTCTTTTTCTCAGATCTGGATTTTATTCATGGTGAGCTGAAGCTCACTTGAAAGTTCGGGTATCATGTTGCTTTGAGTGTAGAGGAGTGCGTTTGGGGTGAGGGTTGGTAACTCGTGATCGTCCTCAACATAACTAAAAGGTCTTCCATTTAGCGCTACTTCTACATCCAATAGTATTATCTTTGAGTTCATCCCAGGCTAGAAGTCTACGACCAACGTTCTTTTGTAGAGTGCGTTTCACAAGGCCGACTAGTCGCTCAAACTGCCCTCCCCACCAGGGAGCACGGCTGAGGTTGAAGTGCCATCTAATAGTATGCTTCGCAAGATAACTGTGGAATTTCTCGTCTCGATTCATCCAGCTGCTCCCACGAAAGTACCACCATTGTCTGAGTACACTTTCCGTGGTCGTCCTCGTCTGGCGATAAACTGCTTGAAGCTCCTAATAAATTCTTGGGTCTCCAGAGTTGGTAATAACTCCAGATGGATAGCTCGAGTAAGACTACATGAATAGAGCAAGACGTAGGCCTTGCCTTCTTTCTTCTTGGAGGCTTTGTAAGTAATGGGTCCCATATAGACCACACCAATGACTTCAAATGGAGTTGTTCCCTCAGTACGATCACTTGGTAGTGGTCCTGCAGGTGGCTTGTTGAAGGCAACCGCTTGGTAGCGCTCGCACCCTGTACAGCGTTTGAGGATACGCTTTGCAAGCCTTCTCAAACGAGGCACCCAGTATCGTTCACGTACTTTTGTCATGGTTAAACCAACTCCCCCATGGAGAGTATTCTTGTGTGCTTCTGCTACTACCTCTTCTTCGTATACAGAAGTGTCTGGAATATAAATCGGGTAAACGCCCTCGATTCTACCATGGCAGACCAGTACTTTGTCTCCGTTGAGCTGAAGATTTAGCCTCAGCTGATCGTCTTTAAACTTGTCTAATCCCGCATGCTGACTCTGGACTTTCCTTTCCCAGTAGGTTCTTTGTGCTTCGATTCCTTCGGTAGTTAGAGGTCCCTTCAGCCTTTTGTTGTAGCATTTTTGTCTCGTGTTGTAGATGAATCTGGAGACCCAGGTACCAACTCTCAGGGTGTGCCACAGAGTCGTGTTGAATAGCATAATATCCATCTCGTCACGTTGCTCAACTGCCAGACCAAACACTTGCTTCACTATCTTTGCTTCAGATTCAGTCTCTGGAGTCGCTGTTATCACAATCTGTTGAGGCCATCGTGCAGGATCATTAAGCCATTCTGGTCCATTCCACCAGAGGAAACTTTTCTTCAAGTACAGGGCCACCTCTGCTTCCCAAGTCTGCAGGGTTGTCTTGAGTCGGGACATGTCTCCATACAACATCGCTATGCTCCTTAATCGTGCCTACGCGATTACCGACAAATTGTTTATATTCTCCAGCACCATTTATCCAGTACAATGCAACGCTGCTGTCCAGCCAGCCGGTTAATGAGTTTACAGGAAAACCCACAAGCGCGTCACGCACATTTGTTAACAAGTTAACAGTCATATGTCCAGCGACAAGCTCAAGACGAGGTATGGAGAGCCCTTGCTTAGCGAGCCTTGCACGTGCTGCAACGAGTCCCTGAGTGACTCCTGATTCCTGTTC
>JAAAQI020197659.1:0-21416 GCA_011800005.2 Stichodactyla mertensii
AAAAAACTTTTAATAGTTCCGCGTATTTCTTTCCAAATCAAACTTCAGAATATCTGTACTTAAAAAATATTCTGTTAGATGAACTAACTGAGCCTCTAATGAAATAACGACAATAAATCAGGAGTCTGATGAATTTTTAAAAAAATCATCGCTATCAAAATGACCGTGGTCACAGTTTTCCTTCCCCAGAACAGGAATCGATCTAGAGAAAATTATTCACTGTGATTTTGGGTTTATTCTCATGGGGAGCCTTTTGAAAATCTCTTGAACACTACGTGCAATATTCAACGACTAATCTAAAACTCTAGTGTTTTCAATCCAAACAGTCTTTCGCCCAAGGTTAATAGCCGCTTCCGACCGGAGTCCTCGAGAAAGATGCATCAGGGCGAGGCTTCGTGCGCCGCTTGGTGACGTGAAACGACTTGGAAATTTCTTTGACTTTTTCTGTTTCTTAAATGTATTTTTTACGAGTGAACCGTGGACAAGTCACAGAGACGAGAGTGACAACAGAACAAGTCTTCGTTTCACGCCACAAAAGTGTGATTTTGCACGAAGCCTCGCCTTCATGGATCTCTTTCGAGAACTCGGAAATGGGTTATTTGTTATTAGTGTGTGAGATAATCATAATGCATTGAAATGCCTTCAGGTTAGACCAGCGCTTACAACCATCAGTCAGATATTGACTCATCCGAATCGAAGTAGCTAGTACATTCCAAATAAGAACAATCGTAAAATGTCGTGTTTCTGTCTATCTTCAATTTAGTTTTCTGTTTATTGTAATCTTTTCCTTTTTTCTTTTGAATGAACAATATTTCATGGCTGCTCTAAGGATGTACGTGGAATAGTTAACGGCAGAACGTAACAATCTATCACACAGGGCGAAATTGAAATTAGTATGTTAGTAGTAATAGATCCCTTCTCTGTCCCTGATTACCCAGTAAATGTAGAAATCGTTTATAAGTATAACGACACGCATTATTTAGAATTGGGTAGAAAATACGTATACTTCCGATGTGTCAATGAACACTTATATTTGTGCATGCGCACACAAAATAAACTTGGGATCAGTTTCTCTGAGCCAGGAGGACGCTTATTGCCAAAGAAATTTTGTCACCGTTTACAATAAAATATATTGATTAATTTCCCAATCTCAACTTCCATGCGCAAACAAAATAAGATGAAATAGAATCTTGGAATTGCAACGAGTTTTTTTAGGAAAATGGGGTTAAATTTTGCTGATAATCTTACAGCCGGACGCGCGCAGAAACAAGAAGAGGCGGATGCTATAGTACCAGCTGCTGTACGGGAAACATCAGGGAAACGTTCTGTGAATATCACTGATCGCGGTTAACGTATCGCGTCCTGTTTTCCATTTTCGGTAAGGATTTTAAACTAAGTTGATTAACGTCTGACGACATCGCGTGGCATTGAAGTTCGGCTTCCAAAAACCTTTCTTACTGGAAAAAAAACTAATACAAAGCGTGTACGTTTCGCTATGATGCAAAGAAAGAAAGAACGAAAAAGAACAATAGAAAAAAAGATGGATGGATGTTTCCAATGATCCACGATGACGGACATGAAGGGCCTTTTTTCCATTTTCTAATCAGTTTACTGTTGTGATCAAAAGTGTTCGTGCCCAAATAACAGCCTAGGGGCTTCTAGAACTCTCTTCCGGTTGAGCACTGGTTGGTTCTTTCGCTACCAGGTTACCAGGGTCACGTGGACGTCATGAATATTAATAAGCTGAATGAGGATAAAACTTGAAGGAGGAGACATTCGCTGCTCATACGTGCCATACGAAGCCGGGAAAACAGGTCGAAATAAATACTCGAAGATTAACACTAGAACGAACACCAAAAGACAAAATGACACTAACTAAATCCGTCAGCTGTGCAGACTTGTCTTTACATGTGCAAACCCAGAACAACGACAAACGAGTGCGCTGGTCCATTGAGCTAGAGGAGATTCGCTATTATAAACCAGCTAAGGACACAAGATCAAAAATACTGGGAAGCAAACTAAAAAACGCCAGAAGGAGAGCGTCCACTTTAGCTGAGCGAGCTGCAACGAACTTTATTAATATTCCAAATGGACTGAACTTTGTTCTTCGGAGTCGTTCATCGTCGTATGTTATAAGCGATAGTGAAGAAGACCCTAATAAAGCTTGGGATGAACTGTTCGAATTGTATGGCGGACTATGAACAGAAGAAATGAGAGAACAGTCGAACAGAAGTTAAAGAAGAATTTTTTAGAATCTCATGAATATGAAGCGAAGGCAAACATACGCACTGATCAAGAAATCCTTTTTCTGCGTCAGCTGCCGACAAAATAGCGAAATTATGTAAATATTGGTATCCAACTTGAACACGCGATTGAACATTTCAAGCAAAGATAAAACAATTCTCGAATGAAATGCTTGGCGCGATAAAGCAGGAATGAGCTACCAAACGTTATTTGTATAAAGAGTGTTGAAGCCACCGATAGATCAGTGGTCCTCTTTACAAGTTTAACGCAACCCGAAAACCGAATTTTGCTTGCATAATTAATGAAGAGGATGGTGCCAGAAGCGAAGGTTGCCGATGCTCAACCAGAACACCGAACTCTGACTTGGATACACGATCCAATTTTAGTAACGTTAAGGGCGAGGGATTACAGGCTCAGCTTTTTCAAAGTGTAGTATAGAATTAATAGTTATTTATAGTAAAAACACTGTAAAATAGAATTCGCTTGCCGTCATAATGTAAAGCTGTACTCGAAGTGAAACTAAGGTTAAATTTCATTCCACATATGAGTATTATATTTTACTAATGTCGGTAAACTATTCACTTTTTAAAAGCATTTTAGATTAATTCATAGATTAAGATTTACTGACAAAAATTTTAACATTGTTAATATTTACACTCGAATGAAAATAAAGAACTTTGTGCAGAAATCAGGTTTCAATGTCTAAAGGTTTGAATTAGCATTTGGCTAATTTTCTTTGCTTGATGATGAATTTCTAATTTCACCGTATCCACTAACTGAGAAATTGCAATTTGGTCCTGACTATTCTATTATTATGGCCGAAATTGGAAAGACTTTTAATTCTTTTGGAGATAAAAATGTAAAGCGGTTCCAATCCCTGAACACGAGAGTCAATATTCACATGACACTGAACAGTCGGAAAAATACTTCAAGCGGATTATTTGAAGCAGTATCTATTAACCGCTCCTACATTGAACCGGCCAGTCTTCTCATTCTGCAGATATCGAATATAAAATAAAATAACTTAAAATAACATAAAATAACATAAAATAACATAAAATAACAAAACATAAAATAAAATAACATAAAAAATAAAATAAAATAGAAAATAGAAAATAAAATAAAAAATATAATATAATAGAAAATAAAATAGAAAATAAAATAAAAATAAAAATAATGTGGTGAAATCTTTGTTTAATCAAAACTAGAATTTTCTTAGCTGTCCATTGACTGCCTGAATGTAGAAGGCATTGCTAGTAATTAATACACAAAGACTTAATTTTGCAAGGAAAAAACCCATCCATATCCTGTCTAGACTTCAGTATCTCCCCTGGATTGAACAGGAAGACAAGGCTTGTGGATTACCTGTCTATTTTATGCATGGATAATAGAACGAGAAATTGAATGGAGTTGGTGTCATTACTGCCTTCCGCTCTCTAGTATTTTCAATTTTCAGCGCCCGATCGATCTCCACTACGTAATATTCATGTTCCTTCTTTTTCTCTTCTCTTCTCTCGTTTCCTTTCCTTTCCTTTCCTTCTAAATCTGTTTTCTTTCCGTTCAGTTTCAACACATTCGGTTTTAAGCTATTCCGCCTGTCCCTCTTTCTTCTGTATCTATTCAAAATGTGAATAAAACACTTCTTTGATCTGATCCGCTTCAGCCTGTTGTATTTGATGCTTTTTGAATTGTTTACTTTCGAGGACAACTTAATATGCCACAGTGGAGAAAATCTTTCAAAATAACAGAACGGTTGTGAAGATGGCAAGATAACTGACTGCTGTCACGCTTTGTGAAATTACAAACATTTGTATCAGATTGGTTATTACAGGTTTTCTCCAATCTTCACGAACAAACATGTTTTAAAATGAGAATAAATGAACGCTTAGCTAGTGTGGTAATTATACGAATGAGTTGAATACACATCAGTGTCAAGCACGTATGTACTTAACGAGGAACAAGCCAAATATCAAACAGTGCAAATCACTCGAACAAGGGGTTTCTCTTTGCTGGATAAGAAAACATCGTGAAAATATATGACACTAAAACCTTAAAACTTACGTAATGATCTCGACTCGAAGTGAAACCTTAAAACCTTAAAACTTACGTAATGATCTCGACTGGAAGTGAAGGAAGCGCCAATGCACCATGCTGTCGATGTTTACAAAGCGCTTTACGAAATACCTTATATTAATATCGTCATTACAAAGCTGAGAGACTGCCATTATAGACATTGCATGTTTTGATCATAAATCAGAGAGAACTTTAAATAAAAGCACGTGAAATAAATAGAATGAACACTGACATACTAAAGTCTTTTGTTCTACACATTTCCTGTACATTTATACGAAAATTGTTTTTGCTTTTTAGCGCATTTCAGTTTAGTTACATAATCATCTCTCTATAGTGTCGCCATAGTAACGGTTGAAGCAAGGAACAACTTTATCTTTATTCTATACCTAGCTAGTATTCTACCCTAGGAGGTATTTACCATACACGGTCTTCATCCTTTCGTTTTGTTTTCACTTGACTAGGGGATTTTCCGTTAGTGCTGCTAAGGACATGACCGCTCCTGCAGTTGACATGAACAATCTTCTCCAGCCAGTTTGTTTTGACATCATTTAGGTTATTAACCCACTATTTTTAAGGTTACATTGTTTATTCCTTCTCCCTGATACACACGGTTATTTACAGGTTAAGGTAATCTACCGCTACCAAGGTGTATATGAGAGATATCAACGCGAAGCGAAGCCGAGGATAGAATATCTCATATGCACCGTGGTATAAGGTATATAACTGCCTTATATCAGAAGCGTGCGCAGGGGAGGGTTCCAGGGGTTCTGGAACCCACATTCTTGGCAAACAAACTCTTTGACACATGAATCTTTATTTACCAAATCAGTAGGGGAAACAGTACATTTATGGATAGTCCAACAGCTTGTTCCATGGATTAAGAAACAAAACTATGCAAAATATTGTGCATCACTATTGAATTGCTATTTGCACCGCATAACACTTTTTGTGTAAAGTTGTACGTTTGTATTGCTGTCTTTTTCCCAATCAAATCAAAAAAAGCTAGAACCCCCTTCATGAAACGATGAAACGCCTGCACACGCCCCTGTACATCACTATTGGTTAGGTTTTCTAAAACTAACTTTCCATTTATAATTTCCAATTATAAGACAGTGGGGTTGTTATCAAAGATAAAGACCACCAGAGAAAAAAGAAAACCAAACCAATTGTGATACAACTACTGGTTACAGCCCTATGTTCAAGTTTGCCTCGGACTGACAATATACAAGTTTGGCTATATACTGGCTATACAAGTTTGGTTTTGCGATTGAATTGTAGACACAATTTACAAACGATTTTATATTTTAAGTTTTTTCTGATTTCTTAGCGTCGAAAATTCAATGAAATATTTTTTAGGTACCTTTTATTGTAGCTCTGAGAATGTGACATTCTCTTCCGATTTATCGTCTATTATGATATATTAAATCAACGGTACGTCCTCTTTCGATACTTTACGAGTGGTAGAAAAACCGAGTGGGAAACAAAACAATTCCCGGTAAAAAGGGTTTATTTAATCGTGGGAAAAGCAGAAAACGACGAAGAAATTGAAGTCTAGTGATTTTACATGCGATCGAATAGATAGATTTGAATGATGAACTAGTTAGTAAACTTGAGGCTTTCTTTCAATGCTTTACGGTTTTTATACGTTGAAAAGGTTAAATAATGTGAAGTTTCATTCTGATGAAGACTGCCACAGCTGTAGTCGAACTACGCGCGAACACCGCAAAGCGATGTATCTATTTGTTGTGCAGTGTGTGTCTAACACTTGGAACGTGTCATCATCAAGTGTAATCAGAATTAATGACTTCAGGAACGTGACCAACTACAGCTGATAATAAGCCTCTTTCATGTTGAAACAAATCATTTCCATTCGTGCTACGGCAGTTGTCAATAATGTTGGAAATCTCTGCATTACAAGATTAAACCGACCAATTTTTGGAACAAATTATGGACCACATTTCTTTTAACTTTTCAAAATTAAGATTAGAGATATCAAAGTTGACCGGAAAAAGAGTGATGCTTCTGAAATACGAATGGCATAGATTTCATCCAAAATTCCGTGAAAAAGTCCCACTAAGCCTAAAAACGTTGGCGAACAAAATGGATGATTGATTAAGAAATTCAGTTTGTTAGTGTGGAAAAAAAAAAACGTATTGCAGTCCGGGAAAGACTAAGTTACTTCTAGTACAAAAAGCAATGAATGATCAGCAACAACGGTCGATTAATTATTACACTTTCTACCACTACGCTTCTGTACTCCTCAAAATATTTACATGAAGTGCTGATGATAACAGAGTTAGTCAAATGATGGTGTCTGGCAGTCAAAAATAGTTCACTAATTCAATGAGGTATTTTTATCTACTGTGGGTTTTCTGTTTCGTTACCATAGCAATTGTTTTTATTCATTATTGATTATCTTCTAGTTTGTATTAATTGTGCATCTGATTTCGTGATACCAATCGTCCACTGGAGCACGTACGACACACACTTTATCGGCATTGTGGAACAAAAATAGAATGACTATATAAAGGTTTTATCGCCCACACGTCTATATTGAGGCTTAGGTACATAACACATCAGTATCTAGTTGATTAGTAAAATCGTTAGATAAAAATCGCAAATCAAAAAATGGGGTTTCTTGGTTCAAACCAACGATAAAACAAGATTTTTTTTGAATTGTTGTAGGAAAACGAAACTGGATTGAGGAGGAATGAAGCTGTATACTAGGAATAAAACTGGCACCAGATTACAACAGATTACAATCATTTATTTCACTAACCAGTTAACGTCGCGTATATTAAATGTTTCTCGTGGGTTTTGAATAGCCCTTCATTACTTACAGAATACTCGCCAGCTGGTGTGAAGGCATCATGCACATATATAACACAATGCTTGTCCCACGTCATTATGTGATTTCATGGGGTTAACTCTTATACACATGCAATGCGGTGGATGGGTGTGGTCTATCCGCTGCCATGTTCGTATTTAAAGGTGTGCTTTAATTCTTATATTAGAGATATAACATGTTTGTGTGTATAAAACAGCAGGCAAAAGGAACGCTATTAGGAACATCAGAACTATATGCTTCAGGTCTTCTTTTAGTTGAATCTTGACAGCATTTGTGTGAGTTTTGATAATAGGCTCCATTTACTTGACATATTCTATTGGTTGATGCTTCACTCACACATCAGCTAAATGTGACAATCATGCATTAAATGGTTTATAAATAAACCAATAGCCATACGTACTGCATGTATCTTATATTAGCTGTATTCTGCCAACAATACCACACGACAGACGAACTATACTAGCACTATGCGTTGACGTTTAGAATCATCAGATATACCGAGAATAGTGTATGGTTATATATCATGACAATATCACATGATGCGCAAACGGTACTCTGGAGTTATTTAAGGATCCGCGTCGCTATAAAACAGTATTTTAGATATTGTAGGCGTAATATCGCCACAAAGAGTTATTTTTAGAAAAAGGTTATTTTAGGTTTTTAGGCATCATGCGTGGGCTTGATTTGCTTTATTATTTTAGCATAAGCAAAATTAGAATTTGTTCGAGAAAACGTTGTCATTGTGCGTGTCATCTCCTTGTCATTGCGCGTGTTATCTCTTTGTCATTGCGCGTGTGATCTCATTGTCATTGCGCGTGTCGTCTCATTGTCATTGCGCGTGTGATCTCATTGTCATTGCGCGTGTGATCTCATTGTCATTGCGCGTGTCATCTCATTGTCATTGCGCGTGTCATCTCATTGTCATTGCGCGTGTCATCTCATTGTTATTGCGCGTGTCATCTCCTTGTCATTGCGCGTGTCATCTCGTTGGCGGGCGGGTGGGTGGGTGGATGGATGGATGGGTGGATGGATGGATGGGTGGATGGGTGGATGGGTGGATGGGTGGATGGATGGATGGGTGGATGGATGGATGGATTAAAGAATGATTAGAAAAAATACGATTAATGATATTAAAGCTGTGAAATGCTGAAACAGACGCGTGTAATAATATGTGTGTAGGTTAAAGCAGTGTGTTTACGTGTGTAAGGGTAGCCGATGAATTTTACGTAGTATATATATAGTATCTCTTGTGTACAGGAATGCTTACTATAGAATGTCTATTAACTTCCTTGTGGGATTTGTATAAACACCGGTGCGCATCGATCAAAAATACTGAGCAGTAGCACGCACTTGTCATCACCTTTTTAATTCATGCAGTTTTAAAAAATATATCCCAACCGTAACATCATTTTGTTGTTGTTGTTTCGTTTTTTTGTTTACTTTTTACTTTTTATTATTATTATTATTATTATTATTATTATTATTATTGTTATTTTCTATTTTTGTAGTTCCAGTTTTCCTTCCTTTTCGGAACTGTTATTACAGAGTAACTTTTACTGTACGTACATTTGTTTACGTACATGTCTTTCTGATAATTCTTTATTCTCTTTGTTATCACTCGTACTAGTCTTTGTTCACTTCATTTATAGTCATAGAACACAATTTAAAGTGTGAATACACAGCCAATCCTACTTGAGGTGAGGCGACGTGAGGGCGAGATAAGGTCATTCTTATGAACCATTTTCAGTTGCTAAAAATAAGCACCCAATCACCTATCTACAAAACCACTAATCAATGACGACCAATTTTATACGTCGTATTGATTGCGAAATATCCAAATGTGTCACAGCACTTAAACAACAACAGTACCCTTGTTTTTCGATGTTTCCCTTTGATAACAACAGAGACTTCTGAATAAAAACAGCCTTTCATATCCTGAAATTGTTAAACTTCACGTTTAGAGCGACAATATAGGAGACGTGCTTGTTATCTTCATCTGTAACGCTTTTTTCAAGATACGTCACGCATGATAACGATCACTTTACTCTCGAATAACATTCCAGAAAAGTCACTCCACATTTGTTGTGGGTCATTTTCCTTCGCGACGTTTCCGTGTTAAGAGCGTGAAGTTCGTGAAGAGCGTTAAGCTTCCTGTTAACAAGACATTCAGAGTTTATAAGGAAGCAAAGAACAGACTCGGTTTAATCCAGCTCCAGTTAATAACTGAATTGTTTTTATTCCTTGAAATCCTCGTACGAATGGTGTTTCAAGACATGTCGTGGAAGGATCTGCAGGTTTTCTTCAGAACGAAAGAGAAAGCTGAAAACATGGTGAAACGAGTGAAATGGGCAGACAAATTAGAGGAAATTAGATACTTTATAAAGGAAAAAGACTTGACCCACGATGGCGATACGAATGACAAACAAGAACAGGAAGAGAATTACAAGAATAAGGCTTGCAATACTATGAGAACTGGAGACAATGTTGAAGTTATCAACGAACAGCTAAACGAGCCACAGGAAAATAAACCCGCTTATAGACTTACAAAGGAAATGGTTCGCTTGGCTTTGTACAGAAATGGTGGGAGCAATGCTCAGAAGAATTGGAGGAAATTATTTCGACTAGTTAGCAGTGCTGTTTTGGATGATAGAATTAATGAGATTATGGAAAGTGAATGGGTGTAGCCATGATCGAAAGATTCAATCAAATCCACAAACAACAAGCTTAATTTAGCAACTGTTTAGCCAGGTTAAGTCCTCTAACGGATCAAAAATGGAGTAATATGGCCAAAACATTAAGAAAAAGCCACAAGGAAAGACCATTACAAAACAGCAATTTTAATGGCTGGAGGTATTAATGTTTTAAACCTTAAACAAAAAACCTACTTTGACTGAAAGAACAACGTCCGGCCGTGTGGGAGAGGATTTGACAATAATACAAGATGCTAAAAGATTTGATATACTATCAGTCATAGTGAGCTTGCTGGGGCGTTAACACTAAGAAAATCCTCTTTCCGTGAAGTAATTCCACTTTTATACCAAGAAAACAAGAATCCATTAGCAAACTGCAAGAGATAGCACGACCAACCCAATCAACAGTAATACTACCGATGAAAATACAACCAAAACTAGTTACACATACGTACAACCTGTGTATCGTTACAGCAAGGCATATTTTCTATTTTTGTACAATTTTTGACCTTGACTAGAACGTGTAATTATAATACATTATTAAGAATCCAAGGTCTGTTTTAATAGTAACATAGTCTAAGGGGAGTTGTCGCTTAAAGCTATGTACAGTAGATTTGTTATGTCAAAGCCGTATTTACCATCGCTATTAGTGTCTCACTAAAGGATTAATCTTGGCTCATTAGGCAGAGCCTCAGGATAAAATAGACTCTAGTCTCGTGTAATGGTTAATGTACACTTGTTATCAGATAAGCAGAAATATTTGTAATTTTAAACAAATGACAAATGCAATAAAACAGTAAGAATATCTGGAGATCTCGCCTGATGTTTAATAAACGACTAAGTACCAGCCTTGGGTCGAAAATGATGAAAAAATCAATAAAAACTAGTAAAAAGATTAACTGAATATGGACGGGCGCGCGCGCTCTGAGTACGAGTAAACTGAAAATTAATTCTAGCAGGAGCACCTGTTCAGCTATTGGACATTAATAATTCTGTGTCGTGCTGTTGGTCACAGGTTTTTGTGTTTTACAATTTCATTCAAAATTCAACTAGTTTTAAGGTGTGTATATTTGGTTCTTAAAACTATAAATAGTTAAGAAGCAAACAATACAAGCCACAAAACAAACTCCAAAGATTACAAAGGCGGTTAACACTTCTAAGCCACAACGCGAAGCAACAAAGAAACACTATGTTTTGATCCCTACACCCCCGCAATTGGCTTGCACATGTCAGCATTTGTTGGTAAAATGGATTTTTTTCCTTTGACAGTTCGCAGTGGTTCCGAACACTAGCTTTGTGCATATGGCCTGGTCTGAAGGCGGGCTTCAATTGCAGGCCCAGTCATTACAGTACTTCATTCCTTGGAAAGGCGCGGTCTAGAATCGCACACAGCGCATGAGCAAGTCTTGTTTCCACAACTTGACCTTTATTGACCAAGCCTCCTTATTAATGCTCTTTATTAATCAGTTGCTGCCCTTGTCAGTCGTGAATTGAAATTTAAAAATACAAAATGATTGGGTTAACCACAACCGATCACTGCTTGACGCATGCGTAGAATCTTGTTGACCTTTGAAGAGCTGTGTTAGAAATCTGGAGTTGAAACTTCTGTTGAGATTAACCCAACGAAGTGATTCAAAGTAGTATGATTGATTGCATTTGATTGGTTAAGAGTACTAATCTCTCTTTGCTATGTATAGGGCAGACAATATATATTAAAAGCGAGAAATCATAATTCCCCATACATTTGATGTAAGAGATGTTAAGGAAAAAACACTGTTTGCTACTTGTGGCACGACGTAACATAAGGTTTCCATCTTCCTTCTAAAATGTTGTCCGTGAGGTTGCGCGCACTAGTTTCACGGGTGTACTCACAAAGAAATATCGTTGTCCGTGAGGTTGCGCGCACTAGTTTCACGGGTGTACTCACAAAGAAATGTCATCGTTGTCCGTGATAAAGATAGTTTTGACTTGATAGTTTATTGATAGAACAACATTTCATTAGATACTATTCTGTACTATCCATTATACTCTATTATATCTGTTTATGAATTAATCTTCTCTATTTACAAACACATGTAACATATATACAATTTTTATATTAATAATCAAAAGAGATTAAAATCAGCACCTGGCTGAGAGTAAATTAAATGACAGGAATAATCTGACAAGTATCCTGTCATGTGCTTCGAACAAACAATGAAAACTCCATTACCAGGAAACGTGGTACTTGGTACCATATACTCAAAAATGTGATTAGGAATGTGCAAATATTCTCTTATAAAAAAAAGTCCACCTTGCTTATTGGTGATAATTTTATAAGCATTGAAATTCATTTTCTTTTATGTACAAAGGAATTTTTTTAAAGTGCAATTATGTCTTTAAAAATCATATGTTAGAACCATTTGCAAGCCTTGACACATGATGTCATGTGATCAAGAATTTATATTTAGTCAGAAAAATTTAGATACAGATGATGATGTATCACTCATTCATAACGGACAGCTGTTCATTAATATATCTAATGTAAGCTTAAATTATTATGCCATGATGAAATGCATTCCATCTTATTCATTTACTGCTAATGCTCAGTTTACTGCTATATATATTCTTTAGGATTTCAAAGGGTTTACCAAACTAACTGTTCTTGGTTGTCTTGAATAAATGTCTCTACTCTGACTATGACCAACTAGAAATCAACATGTATGTCTTTTTAAATATTGCTATCAAAGGTTGTAAGAAAATCCTCTCCAGCATCACCACTACTAATGGATTCAATGTCTGTTTCATAGCCATTGAGTATAATATAATCATCAGATGTACTTGATGATTGACATGGTGGACTGTCTGGGCAGGCACCACCTTCTGACTCCCACTGACCAAGCTCTATATTTAACTGCTCATCAGATATGTTCCGGAACTCATGGAAAGACATATTCAAATGCTTATCACACAGGTCATATCCTGATGTATGACTGCTAAAGCTTTCATCATGTATTATTTCTATGTCACTGTTCTGTGATGAGTTGCCACTGGATTCTAGAGACTGCAAGTTATCATCAGAAGGTAACATAGGCTGGATAGTTGATACTGTGTGGATAGAGGTATCTTCTCTCAATCTATGAATGAGTTCAAGAGATGCTGTTGAAGAAAATACAAAGCAATTGTAAGTGAACAATTGTAAACAAAAGTCTACAGGCTTGGACAGATGATGCAATGTTGCCTGCAATCACAACTGTATGTCCAACTGTGCAACTGTTGTGTGCGACGTTGCTGGTAACATCCAGCAACGTAGCAGGGATCATCGCATTGTGTGTCTGAGCCTAAGGGACTGGTTTTACTGCAGCAAAATTAGGGAGGGACATCAAACTTACCTTGTTGGACGATTCCTTTAGTTGGCATTAAACTAGTTACTTGAGCTCCCTGTTGTCCAGATGATACTGATACTGTAAGTTTCCTATAAAAGAACAAAACACCTTTAAGACTATGTTCTGAAAATCACATTTGATTTGTGTTATTCTGTATTCATTGCTGTTGATGTATAACTTACCTGTCATGTACCATATGCTTGTCTTTGTATGTATGTATCATCACATGTATGATGGATAGCAGATGATCCATGAACTCTATACCTGTCTTCTCTATTACTGGTAATGATTCTAGGATACTGAAATAAGAACATTAATTATAAAGTATTAGTTAAATACAAATATTCTAACAATTATACAGTATTGTAAAACCATGTGTTCAGCATGGATATGCCTCAGTAACAAAAAGCAGTAATCTTATTGATATTACTTACACATGTGCCATATATGTGATTTGTCTGACAGACAAAACACAGGGCTTGGCTGCTAGCTTAAGCACCCACATAACTTTGCGAATAAAGTAACAAGACCACAGCTCTGCTTCTGTGATGGCTTCTTGTGTTCTGTCCAACACTATGAGAAAAATAATCATCAATTACTGACAAATGTTCCTCAAGATATTTGTCTTGCAATTAGTGACCTTGTAGCAGGCAACACGCACTGAGGGTCCACCAAATAAGGACAGATACTTACTAACACTAAGTCTACACTCTCCCTCGACAATGTCATCTTGTTCACATTCCGATGTTTCAAAGGTTTCTGCTTCTCCATTACTACAAGTACTGTACGCCGATAATGTTGAACTTGTACTGTAACTTCTTGTGCGATGTGATTTCATAACTTCTGGCCTTATCATCATGATTGAACTGTCTTGTTTACCAAATGGCAAGCCTCCTGAAGGCATGAACAGTGATGAAGACTTTTTTCTGAATACTTCATTTGATAAAGTTTCTGGATCTGAAAAAACATGTTCATATATCTTTTATATATGTATATAAAGAAAATTCTCAAATCACCAGCTGTTGTTAGTCAAGATTAGTGGATGATGATGTTATGTTGTATTGGACCTTACAGATGTCATAACACCTAGACTAACTCTAATGGTGTGTAAAATAACAGAGCCAATGTTGCTGTCCAATAGCATCTTCCTGACTGAGACACTTGAAATTTCAGGAGAACACTTGAAAAGACTTAGATTCACTCACAGCTCATGTTACTAAATATTTTCTAATTTTCTTCAAACATCCTGCATATTGATGAAATAGAAATGAAATTCTGCTCACACAATCATACACCTTCCTGATTATAATTACATTATGACATATTACATACATTGTGTCTGCAGAAACCTCATGGTATCTCGATAGCCTTGTTTGCACATCTCACAAAGAACTTCTACTTCAGGTGGGAAAAATGCTCGCGAACATCTATACAGATTTTGTAGTGTAAACTGTACACTGGTATTCTTCATTTCAAGGTGAGCAAAGTTGGCTGAACCATCTTTAGGGCAGATATCACTTTCACCACTGAAGGGTGATACTGTTATTGTCTCTCCTTCAGTAAAGTGTTGGATTAAGTTGTCTGTTATTCCACCATCAACATAATACTATGGAAAAAAAGAGAAGTCATTAGTTATTAGATAAATAGTTTACTGGTACAGTGATTCCATTTTACTTACAATTCCTCTAAATTTGGCTGGCATGATACTTGAATAGAAGGGTACATGAGAAGAAGCCAGTAGACCCTGATATACAAATACAAAAACAACATTCTGTCAGTTCACCTCTTTAGCACTAGCCGTCACATGGTATAAATTGTGTTGGATTGTGTTACGGTCACCAAAATGTTTGGACATTGTTCTTGGATTGCTGTACAAATGCACTGACTTTGGAACAAATTTTTTTACTTGATTTGTTTATCTGTTTCTCTAAATATCAGTAAGGGCATCTTCAATCAAGTTGGAAAAATGATATTTTGCTTTTATTTAGAGAAACAGATAAACAAATCAAGTAAATAATTTGTTCCAAAGTCGGTGCATTTGTATGGCAATCTGAGAACAATGTCTGAACATTTTGGTGACTGTAACACAATCCAACACAATTGTACCACGTGACGGCTAGTGCTAAAGAGGTGAATTGAATATTTCATCAAGTACATACACACACACCCTGATATCTGATATAATACTTGTGATTCTGTCACACCATGACACTGGCATTTATTCTATCAACTAATGCTTTGAATAGATTGAGCTTGCACAGAGTTTTAAGATTGAGAAGATGGAAAAAAAAATAACAAGGACTAGAAATATTTGGTTCTAGTCTTTCCTTGTATATTACTGTAATAGTAAAGAGTGTGGAGCCAATTCTGCTCTGCTTGGTGACATCAATATGCATGGTTTATCATCACTGAGATATGAAGAACCTGTGAACAATTTAACTTTTTGGTACCTACTACTTTATAAATTAGGCCAGGTTCTCAACATAGGATTGTTTACACTTTGTTAGTTTGAATATATTGTGCATTATCCCTAAGATTATATCTTAAGCAAGACAGAAGATCAGACAGAATATCGACAGCAAGGCAGAAGATCATGCTAGTTTGTGCCCTCAAGCCTCACAAAATCATAGACCATGCATGTCAGTTTTAAGGACTAGACATCATAACTGAGGATTCATTTCTTGTAGCTAAATATACTATAAGTTTGTGTTGATTCCATGTATGTGAATGTGTGACTTCCTGCCTGGATGGTTCTTACTTATTGATAACTTCAGTAATGTGTGCATGAATGTAATACTATACAACATTAAACATGTATATTTGTGTGCAAGGAAATGCTAGGGATCATATGGATGTCATGGGAATTAATAGAATATGAAGTCCATTCTACAGTGATTTACTCTGCTTTGATACATCTCTCTTGATTTGATATTTGCTAATTACAGTACAATGTATGTTTATCCTACATGTCCCCCAACATACTTGTGATGTTAAGTGGGAAAAATACTTCCTAATCATTCCCTTAGTTTAAGATGTGTAAACAATCTATTCTAGCTTCTTTGGTTGAAGTGAGTTAAAACAAATCGTCTAATCTAAAATAACGAACAGATTGAATTACAATTTCACATGACCTTGACAAGCTACAGCTAGCTCTCTGTATGTGGCCCACATGCAGGCATTGCCCACAGTAGCTGTATCATATTTTCTAACCTATAGTGAAAGCTCTTACATGGCTTTCAGCCCATTTTTATTGAAACTAAAACTGAAACAGTTCCTTCTAGTAATCTACTAACATTTCAATAATTGCACAAAAGCCTAACATAACTTGTCTGAGAGGGTGGGCAGGAAATATAGTATATGTATTTATATATATATACACACTTATTTTTAATCAAATGTATCTGTACTTATAGTAGTTTTAAAATTGTAGTAGTTTTTAGGTAGGTCCACATCAGCTATACAAGCTGCCGATTTTTTGACCTACATTGAGAAATAAATGTGTCTGTATGTATGTATGTTTTAAATTTTACAGAACTGTAGGTATAGAGTGTAACAGCATTTTATTGAAGTCATGAAGAGAAAAATAATGCATTTAAATAATATTACAATTAATTTCAAAAATATAACATTAATTAAGATTTCAAGCTGTTTGGCTTATGTTCATATTCTCTATGCCTTGGCCTGTTCACTGTAGGATTAACTGTGTGGTCCAACAAGATGGGACAAAACGCTAGAAAATCTTGACTCAAACCGTAAAGATTACAAGCATCTAAACGGCAAAGTTAGATTTTTTTGATAAGGAAAAAGTTCTTAATATTGCTTCAATACTTATGAATAAATTAACTTTATCAATAGCGTGTACTACTGATTTGGAAATAAGGTAAAGCATTTTAGCAAAGCTACTAAAAGCAATGAATAAAACTGAAAAATACTAGATATTATTGAAGATTTATGATTTTGAGAGGCAAAATTAACAAAAAATTATTTGTATTTCGAAATCGACAATTGAGTTACGTAAATAATAATGGCACAGTTGGTAAGGAATTTTTAATTCTCAAATGTAAAAAGGAATCTTTACAAACACATCGAGAATGCTGATATCTAGACAAGAGACCCTTCCAGTTTTTTCGTGATTACAAGGCTTTATTTACCCTTTTTTTTTTCAGGTTCATAAGGTTCATCACGGAATACACGCAAGCAGTGTTTACAGTGAATCATGTGCCACCAGCAGACTGAACTAAAGGCTAATATTATAGAGTAAATAACAACTCTACTCACCTGAATCAGATCTTCTTTAGACAGAAATTCAGATACTATCACATTTTTGAAGTCAGATACTCTTGTGAGGGAAATATGAAGGCGATCACTGGCTATTTCGTGAGCATTTTCAGGAAGGATTTTCTCAAAGGATTTTCGCACTGTGTCTACTATGCGAAAGTTTGGGTGTAGCGGCCCTAGAGTTAAGGATTGGGCTCTTTTGGCTAATCGTAGTACAAATTCTGCACTTTCTGATACATTTAAGTCCATGAGAAGAGCAGTAGCAGCGAAAGCACCGGCACTTGTGCCACCAAAACATTTGACTCGATCAAGAAAAGCTGGCGCGTTGTCTTTAAGGCAAGACACCACACCAAGATGGTAAATACCAAGAAATCCACAGCCAGAAAACGTTAAATTCAGATCCTTGGAATCACACATTATTCTACACTAGCCTCTATCATTAGAATGATAAAAATCTAGAAAAGAACAGGGCAAGATCGTTTATTTTTCAAACTACCTGCCCGTGTTTCTTGTCGTCTTTTGATAAAATTGCTGCCTTTGATTGGCGTACCTGAAGTCAATCCTCGTACACACCTTTCCCCCTCCCCACCTGACAGAATACTCCAATATGATTGGTTCATTTCACCTGAAAACCATTCATGTGTTCACGAAAAACGTCTTGATTGGTTGACTGGTTTGACGTATAAGTAATTTTCCGGTTTTTCAGGTTTGGAAATAGGAGAATTACGACATAGCTGAGAGAGACCATACTGAGACCTTGGCTTGC
The DNA here is from genome assembly GCA_011800005.2 of Stichodactyla mertensii. Taxonomy (NCBI): domain Eukaryota; kingdom Metazoa; phylum Cnidaria; class Anthozoa; order Actiniaria; family Stichodactylidae; genus Stichodactyla; species Stichodactyla mertensii. The sequence continues at coordinate 18,265 of JAAAQI020197659.1, forward strand.
CTCGAGGTATATACCAAACAGGCACGTGAGGTAATGGCCACGGGGACACGTGAAAAACCCTTATCAGGCACGGGAGGTAGGCAGTTAAAGAACTAAAAATGGGATTCACAAAACGCTATAATGGAACAATTTTCCCTGGACTTCAATTTTATCTCTTAGGGATAAATTGGGATATTTTATCCCAGTCTTGGTATCTCAAAAAAGTTTGTTATGACTTAGAAAGTGAAAGACTGAAAGGAGAGAGAAAGAAATGAAGGAAGCAAGGAGGGAAACAATGAATGAAAAAAAGAAAGAACGAAAGAATAAATTGAAAGAAATATTGAGAAAGAAAGGAAGAATGGACGTGACTTGGTCACCCTGTGTACATGCAGTCCTCCAGGTCATTGACGAAGAACGCCTGTCATAAAGTATACTATCTCGTCGTGGTGACTATTCCAGAAGGTGTCGTATTGTATCAATGACTGAAATAGACAGAATTTCTTCTGTAGTAAAGGGATCTGGATTGCTGTTGGTTAATGGAGGACTAGGAACAGAATTGATCTACCGAGGACATGACATCGCTGTACGTTTTGTATTGTAATCACTAGCCATTCTGCTAATATTGAGCATATTACAGTCAAAGCATAGTTAATAGTTAATAATATTAATAATAATATTAACTATGGTCAAAGTAAGAAAACCGTGAACACCTAAAATGTCTGGATTGTTACTAGTAAGCATCGTGTTCTGCCCAATCACATTCCAGAATAAATTCATTTCTAATTCATTCTCGCATGTGATTGGTCAGAACATAAAACTTAACATTCCAGATATTTTAGGTGTTCACGGTTTTCTTACTTTGACTGTAAACGACTTATTCCAACAGAATGACCCTTTATGGAGTGCAAGACTTTTATTTGATAATCCTGATGCTATAAAACAAGTTCACTTAAGGTAAGTGTAGAATATAGGCCAGTATTATACTTTAATATATCTGTATCTTATAAGTAAGCTTTAGTCCTAGATACGGTTATAACTTATGGAAAGCATGGGTGGTATGCGCTGTTAATGTGCTGCCTCCCACCGCTGGGGTCTTGGGCTTGATTCCTGGACTTATCATCTCATGTGAGTAGAGTTGTCTGTTGGTTCTCTCCTGTGCTTCAAGGGTTTTTCTCCAGTTTTCCTCCCTCCGCAAAAACCAACTTCTAAATTCCAGTTCGATCTTTGGGCATTCACTTTAACTAGAGCCTAGCTCTGTTGTAAATGGCCCACATTGTTTCATAACAACGAAAAGCTAAGTAGAATTTTTCTTATGTTTATTCAGGTCACATGACCATTTAGTAAACAGTAATCTATTTCACAACACTTCAATTCATGCTCAGTTGAAATAAGGAACAGGGGAATATATTGATCAGTGATCTAAGCCAAGGCTTAGGGGATAGGACTGAGCACTAAGACCTGTGCAAATTCTGTAGGGTGGGTGGGTCAGCTGTTCCCAAACTTACTGATCAGCTGGAAGTAGGAAGGGAGTGTTCCTGCCTTCAAGCAGGTTTTATTGCCGTCCTGCCATCCTGTTCATGTGGCTATGCACACATTGCTACCAATGAGGAGGGTTTATTCCTCATTTTGCATTTGGATATCATTATGAGTGTTGTGTATAGTTTTAGTACATGTGGAAAATTGTCCAATCAGTAGTCTTCTTTGTAGCCTTTATTAGTGTCAGTTAAGTTTCCCTCCCACTAATAACTGTTCACTCAAACCACACTCCTTTCCCTGCAACCAACCAATGAGACAGAGGTTTCCATCTCCTGGATATGATTGGCTCGTCACACTTAACAATTGAAAACAGAATGCATAGCTTAAGTGAACAGCTGTTAGTGTGAAGGGAAATTTCACTGACAATTCTGGCTGTGCAAGAGACTGTCCAATAAGCTGCACTAAAAAAAATAACATCAATTTTGTCAAACTCTGAAAATCAGGATATGTGTGACATGTCTACCATTCATCCTGATCAGGTTATACTGTATCTCTAAATTATCTTATTCTTAATTCACAGTCATGTAGAGAGTGGTTCAGATGTTGCTGTTACTGCCAGCTATCAGGTAAATTAGTACACAAACTATTTCTTATTAACAGTGATTCTATAGATTTTATTTGTAATTATACTGACAGTAAGACCTTATTTTAATCATGTCACTGAAAAATACAACCAATAAAAGGAAATCTGGAACACTGTGAAAAAAAGAGAAATATGCTTAACTTTACTGACGTTTTGAGCTTTCGCCCTTCATCAGAGTAAAAGAGTAAAGTAATGGCAGGAGACAGTATAAATAGAAGTGGGAGAGTGAATTAGCCAATCAGAAAGTGAGAGGAGAAAAGAACCAATAGCATTAAGAGAAAGGAAACCACTCATACCATTGGGCTGCTGAGTACCCAATAAATGAATAAGGTGCATTTCTTTGGATTTACGATCACAATTAGAGCCAGTTATTAAGCAGACACCAAAGACAATCATATGACTAATGTTATGGTTACTGGAGTTGAAGTGGTGGGAAACTGGCTTAGTGTAAAATACAACTGTCAACCCTATGATTTCTCCCCAATTTAAAAAAAAGTTAATGATCCCAAAGATATTTATTGCAAAAACAAACATATTTACAAAGCAAAGTCTGGAATGCTGGTCATGACTGCAGTGTTCTCAAATTGTTCCATGACATATATTAATGACATTAGTTTATTTTCAAATTTCTATATTTCTTGCTGGCACACACACATAGGATATTCAAAAGATTTTAAAATAATTTTATTTTAGGCAAGTATACAGATAATCTTCTACTTCTTGCAGGCAAGCATTGGTGACTTTTGTAAATATCTTGAGGTCACATCCATTGAGGCAGAAAACCTAATAAAAAGTAGTGTAACACTGGCTAGAGATGCTTGTAATGAATTCTGGGAAACTCAGCTGAAGAAGAGTTTACTGTCGGTAAGCCAGAAAATAATAGGAGGGTTCATGGCTATCCCAAGTGTTTTTGTATGCTTATTATTTTCTCTCAATCCACAATTATTCAGTCTGTAAATAAGGGTGGGTCAAGAGATAATGAGCACTAGTCAAGGGTGGTTATCAATTATTCATCCTGTAAATAAGGGTGGGTCAAGAGATAATGAGCACTAGT